>JAZGTJ010007781.1:0-22195 GCA_036877575.1 Botia almorhae | reverse complement strand
GAGTAATCTCCAAGCGAGAACTCCAAGCAAAATGCCCTGAATAAACATATCAAAAACTGTATTTAATAGATTTTTTTGCTGCAGTTGTGATTTGACAAAACAGCTGCCACTTGGGATGGAAATATGTTGTTTACTGTTTTTCTATTCAGAATTGAATAAAAAGAAATTGGCGTTGTCAGGCATGAAAGAAATCAGACAAAGTTTGCCAATTAGCAGGATTTAGGAGCTGGTCACTGGCCAATCACAACACGTGGTATTAACATACATGTTGAAGCAAACTGCACACTGCTCCTGACTCTCAACAACAGCAGCAGCTATTTTTAGCAAATGTCAGTAAAGATTTCCAGCCAAAGTAAAGATAACAAGGTGATGACAGCCTAACAGACATTCAAGAGAGTCTTGGCGCTGGTTTTGGCTGACAATGATTCCTATTTGTTTTGCATGTTCAATATCAGATTGTTTAAATGCAAGTCATTGAACTGACTTGCCTGATGAGTGTTAAGTTTGGGTAACAAATAACGCTAGACTGTAAGCTGACTGCCTGCATTTAAAGCAAGTTCTAGTGCAAATTGTGACATCAATTTCACACTGATACTGTATTCATAATAAATTAATTCACATCACATTTAGCAGGAGCTTGTGTTAAGGTTGAAACTACCAGTGTCAGTGTATCGAAACAAACAAGCACTCTCTCAGATCAAATATATATGCTGATAAATAGCCTGTTCTTGTTATGGGGACAGTGAGGGAGTTTAGCGTGAGGTGAGCGGACTGTCTTGTTTCTTGGTGGCCTGCAACAAACTGCTTTGAATAAGTAATAAACACATTTGTTCGTTCAGTGAGCGGTTTGTGTTTGGTTTATAAATTAATTAAATATTTAGCGTTTTCATTATAAAGGGCCGAACCCTAAAACAGTAGAACACACACACTGCACACTGTGCTTACAAACACACACACACAGATTCAAAACCACACACGTACCCACGCACAATTAAAAATGCACACTCACACACACTGAACAACATGGCTCAGTCAAGCAAAGCAAGTGATGATGAAGATAATCAATAATTTACCCAGTCCGAGTGCCAAAGTGCCGTGTTAAGAGATGACACGCAAACAGATGCAGGACAAACTCAGAGACTTCAGCAGAATAATTCATGGCTTCAGCTCACCACATAGATGCTGGATCAAGAACCAGCAGCAATGACAAAAAGCGTGCCACCTAAACACTGCGATCGTTCGCCATCCTGGTTGACACGAAGGACCACACTCACTCAGAAGGAGATAAACTGCCTTAAAATGTAGCTTGCCGTGGATTTATTGGGTTTATGGTTCTGTGTGCTGGTGTGCTGACACATTCTGCCAAGGTGCTGGTGGATAAATCAAGCTGAACTTGGGAAGGATGCATGTGGTTAAGATGGAAATAGTGGGAGCACATAAATTCTGCTTGAGCAGTAGAGGCCAAAGGGCAGCAATTAGCCTCCACAGGGAAGCTGAAACACTATTGGAAAGAGTTTGTTTTTGAGAGTGTGAGATTATATAATTAAATAATGGGTCTGGGAGTCTGAAAATCTTTATTTGCCATCCAGCTCCTATCACAGTCTGAGATTCCCTATTCCTTTACCGTGTTCCATTTCACAGGAAGGAAAGATCAATGAGCTATCTATAATATAACAGGTTTTTTTTTGTTTTGGCACGCTCAGCCTTTGTTGGATATTAATTTACTATGAAGTTCACCAGTGCAGGCCTTCTGAAAAGCATTCATCGAGGGCCCATAGGCAGTTCTGGGAACATTTTTGAAGACTAAAATGACTAGCGTGACATCCTAGTGTCTCACAGAGCAAAGGTGACATGTTTACATTAAGTATGGCATTTGGAACAGGGTCTGGGTCTGTCTCAGATCTGTCTCATGAAGAACGGACCCCAGCAACTCACATGCGTCTCCTCCATAGTTTCAACAATATCTCAACAATATCTCAAAACTCGTAACCTTTACATAATGCAACAATGCATTGAAGCTATATATCTGATCAGTATGTGTATTCCCTGGGAATCGAACCCACAACCGTTTGTGCTGTTAACAAAATGCTCCACCAGTTGAGTTATAGAAACACACTTTTCTAACCTCATTCAATTTTTCCAAGACCAGATTACATGAGCTCCCACAGTTTGTTGCCAATTAGCCAGTTTGTGTTTTTAAGAGACATCAAAAACAAAACTGATATCTAAAAAAAACTAAATTGATAATTACGTCTCCTGAGCTATGAAAGAGCGACCAATGAACAGTAACGTTTTCATTTGGGATCTTTCAATTTTTTCCATAATGCGTCATGCTTCCTCATTTATTTTTGCTTTCTCCAGCCATGACAAATACAATGTTTCTCATGCAAGTTTTAAAAGACGCAGTTGCAGCTTATAAATACAGCAGGTATGACAGTTTATTTTTTTCCACAGGAGTGGGTTTTCTCAAGCTTGCCCTACATGATTAATGCATTTCAAACAGGACGACAGTGTAAACAGGGTATATTACATCATAGCTGTCTGTCCAGTAACGATTACCAGGCAGGTTCACACAGTCATTTCATGTTAAGCTTTAGTGAAACGTACCATTGTTTTGCTTCAGGCACCTTTTTCTGAAACATTTACATGAGTTGCATGACATATTTATTTATGGAATTTATTGCGTTATTACTGTAACCGTACAATTGCAGACAGATTGGCTGGCCACGGAAGAAGGACATCAATAATGTTTCTGTATTTTGTCAGGTGACTAACCTAAAGGTAAAAACAGTCTGTAACATAGCCTTTAAAAAATTGCTATATATAAATATATGACGTGTCATTTTTTACACACACAGCCCTGCATGATTAATAAAATGTGCATGTAATCAAATAACAAAACAGTGTTTATTGTAACCCCTTCAGGAGCTAAGGGTGATGGGACATGATAAGGGCGATGGGAAACATGATCCAGATAAGTGTGGAGGCATGCATGTGTGCCTAGCTGGGTCAAATATCCAGTCCAGGTGGGACACCAGGATCACCCTGAGGACACGCTAGCTTCGTTCTGCATTGCTGATCCCTCATTCCCTTTCTCCCTTGTCAGCGTCACCTGATCCAAGGTGAGGTAAAAAGGAGGATCAGATCCTCACAATGGAGTTCTTTTAATTAGCAGCAACGCTGGGATTCGCTCAAAAAGATCTGTTGAAAGACGAGCATCACCAGCACAGGCTGTACAGTAATTGCTGTGTGTTGCACATTTTATCAGCTGATATCACTTAAAAACATGGACCAGAGCCGCCAGTATCGATTTCTAGAACTTTAAAATGGGCATGAACTTGAAATGGACCCTATTTACTCTTTTAATGACTTCATTAACTTTCTTAATTTCCTGTTTAAGTACAAAAATAATGAATCCCTCTTACTTTTTCAGCCCCTTGCCTCCAAATACCTGGCTCCATTCTGGTACGCACCCACGGCAGTTTGTCATGATCCAATCAATACCTAGCGGACAAAAAACAGTACCATTCTACATTTTTCACATTGAAAATCCTGTTAAAAGTAAATGGAATATATTATGGAATATATTAATGGATGTACACTAGACAGCAGAAATACAAATAGGGGCAGTTAGCGATGGAGGCTGGGAATTTTCTTCCTTTTCCATAGGAGAGAAATGTTTGAATCAATTACTCAGACGTTTTTGCACGGAGCAAGCGCGCCACCACTTCTAACCTCCAGCTTACAGACAGCCTGTGTTTGTTTAAGTTTTCTCTCTGGCCTACATTACTGAAACAGCTTGTCATAATGAGCAACACGCCATGGCTTCTTTCAGCAGCGGAAGTCATGCACGCCTGCTGGGCCTTTGGCTCTCCATCTTCCATGTTTAGTGGACCGACTACACTTTAATCCCAAGACCTGCCCCCTCTGTACTACACAGCACCTGGGACCACCATGACAAATTAGGCTCCAAAGTAGCAACAAATGCCAACAAGGTACAAATGAGGCCCCTCTTGAGGTTCTGAGGTGAGATGACCTCACCCATCATCACATGAATACAGTAGTCGTAGGTGACTTCTGTTGGCACTAGGTCACTAAACAGATGAAGGTTTTCTCATTGAAGTAACAGAGGTGGAGAGGTCAAGTTTGTATTACAGCATCTCTCTCTGGACTTTCTCAGGCTGTGGTTCAGACCGGCAGCTTGACTTTGCCTCAAGGCCTTCAGGGGAGAGACAATCCAAGACGAAGGCCAACTTCCACGATTCTTATGTTGATAAGACTCTGGACAGAATCAGAGTAGTTGCATTCAGTCACTCAACAAGTTCAGGAAACGTTTTAAAAATGACTAATTTTAAGGTGTGAGCTATAGATCAACCTACAGGAAAGAAAATTCCCAAGTGAGTTTCACATAGATGAGAAAAAAATTGAGAAAACAAACAAATAGAGAAAGAAATCTAAGACCGAACGATATCTGAGCTATGCTATCCACAAAAATAGCTCTATTCTTTTAGCATATGTGAACTTTCATATTTTTTGTGTCTAGGAGAAACATTTACAACTAAGTAAAAACCATAACCATAACAGTTGTCCAAAAAATCCAAATCTTTCTCTGATAAACAAGGTGGTATTCAGACCAGAATGTTAGAGACTGATAATCTCATTCACCATTAACTTTAAAAAGTGTTTAAGAGCTTCAAACATACCCAAGTCATTTTTAAAAAACAATAATAATATTCTTAATATCAGTACTCTTAATTTGTTAAAGACGTTAGGATAGCAATGTCATTAAAAGTGTTATGACTAATTTGGACCTTACCTGGTCCATACAGAGGACCATGTGGGACCTAGTCACTGGAAAGATGACTATTTCAGTAACTTCAATCACAGCTATATCTGCATATGCCAGAGCAGGTTATATGGCCCATATTAAAAGAGCTTTATTTCCTGGTCGCAAATCGTGTCCTCTCCAGCACACCATGAAAATCGAGTTTCAGGCCAAAAAAAAACAAGGCAGCAAGCCGTTAAAATCTCTACCCGGTCTACACTGACACACAGAGACTTCCCTTTGAGGCCCAACCAGGCAAAACGAGAGAGGATTGGCTCTTCATGAGAGTTATGGAAGCTTTGATCCCATTATTCCCCCCTTGAAGAATGTATCTGTGTGGCTCAGGCGCTTTTAACCTTTCCCTGCTCCTGGCTCTGGATCACCAGGGCAGTCCAGCTCCGTTTTAAAGCTTTGCTTTTTGTCAACCTGATGGGCTGTATTTTAGAGGTCTTCAGCTGGATACTAGTATATCCTCATTTCAAAAGCATTTGCCTCTGGACACATGGAGTAATCTTCCAACTGAACGACACTGGAAATGGTGTAAGTGGTGTCATTTTGACTAATACAATCATGGAAAGAAAAAACACAAATGATATCTCATTAATATCTCGTTAACTTTTAGTTACCAGTGGGATTAATTGGAGACTATTGTTTACGTCTGCTGAGATTCTGATGAGAAACAGATCACAGTGATATTACTTCTCTATCCTTTAATATTGTCTTAATCTCAACAATTATTCCAAATGTACCCAGATTTGCCTTTAATCGGAGATTTGAATATGATCTCAAACATTTCTCATATTGTGCGATTCCCATATTTTTGTTGTGCTATACACATTTAGTAGCTCTAAATGTAGCTTTAAAATGGTGGTTCTGTGTTTATTTTAGAAGAAACAGAAAAAATTAATACTTAAAACATAACCAAGATTTCCGAAATTTCTCTTAAGCATTAAAAGGAAATAATAAAATTTTCCTCAGGGCTTCTTTTAGAAGCATTATGTGTATTACGGCAGAAGAAAATGTACAGGTCACTGACAGCGGTCTGTATTAGACGAAACAAACTGATCTGTGGGGAAGATTATTAGTCTTTAGTTACATCAGGGGTTGCATTTGGTGTCAGTGTTCAAAGAAACTTTTACTTGCAAATGGATTTGTATGTAAAATAAGCAAAGAAATGGAAAGTTGGCCGACAGCCTGAAACACCCAGGAAGTGAATTCTTAGGCAAAAAAGCAACTTAGACCAGCAAACATTTCCATGCTGATTTAGGCTAGATTATGCAGGTGGACCAACATAGCCATGCTTTTCACCAGTTAAAAAATAACAACAATAATAATAATTCTGGTGACATGGGCTGACCACAGAAGTCTTGCTAGTTAACAGGTACTGGTAGAGACTCCCACACACCACAGAACGTTTCAAGTTCTGCATTAAAGGAACAGTTCGTTAAAAACCAAAAAATCTACATTTATTTACCATTATAAACTTCATCCATTCTCCAAAGAGCTGGAGCCTATCCCAAAATCTTGGGCCATAGGGTAGGCAGGGGAGTGAAAAGATGGCTGGTCTATTGCAGGTCAAACACTCACACACACATCCACACAGCTAAGGGCAATTTTATTATATCCAATTTACGTAACTTTGTTGGACTGTGAGAGAAACCAGAGCACCCACAGGAAACCCACACTGACACAGGGCTTGAACCAGGAACCTTATTGCTGTGAGGCAACAGTGCTAGCCACTGAGCCACCATCATAAATGTAATGCTATTAAAGAAAAAAAACTTATAGCTTTAGAAAACAAGAAGTACAGTAAAGATACAGGTCATATGTACCACTTTTACAGTGTTTTTTTAAACTTTTGGGGTCTTTTGGGCATGGACACTATGAACAATCATTTTATGGAAGAGGTGCATGGACATTACATTAAAATGATCTTTTGCATTCTATGGAAGAAACAGAATTTAGGTTTGGACAAACAGAAGGGTGAGCAAACAATCATAGAATTTTCATTTTTGGTTTTAACTATTCCTTTAAAAAGCTTTGAGGCTATGATTGTGACTTATTGTTCCTAATGTATCTTTATCGTCCTTTTGATGAGACAGGTGCAAGAATGATGTGAATATAAAATACGCGCTCATTCCTAAAAACATATGTGCGTGCCAAAAGTGCTCAAAGTAACAGCAGATGCGTGGGGAAGGTCTGAAGAAACATATGAAGAGCAGATGTTGGAGGAGCAATGCTTCAATAAGGTGTGCGCATTTCTCAGACAGCTACTAAATGATTACCAGAGGAGCGGGTGCATCAGGTAGCCTGAATTAAACGTCTTGAAAGTGGAGTGAAATCTTTGGAAATAAAAAAGAATGCAGCACATTTGTTCGGTTACGCCATTTCAGACCAAAAGATTCAGTTTTGGCACGTGGCAAATGAAGACAGATTTTTTTAAGAGAAAAAAAGCTTTCATTTACTTTAAACAACGTGTCTCAGTGCAGTATCTCGCAAATGGTAACTGGAAAACATGATGGAATTTTTTTAGACATGGTATCATGCAGCAATTCTAATGGCTACTTGCTTTTTAACCATATAGAATATCAAGTTTCTCAAAGTGTTAGAGGCAAAAACGTCTAGCCGTGGTCTAATATGTTGAATTTGTTTATATTTGGCCTATTTTTCCATCAGTACAGTGATAGTGAAGTACAGTACTTCAGTACCCTTTAAGCAGGATTTGTTCAGTTAATCCCCATTCTTCTGGGATTTTCCAGTCATTGGAATCATGAAACATACACATATCACATATCAGTCAAAAAACAACCATTAGATCAGGTAGGTCTGCTAACAGTTGGCTGGATAGTTTATGTGGGCCACAGCATCAACAGCAGGAGAATGCTGGGTGCTAACAGAGATATTTTGTATTGCCACTCAAAATGGCCTTTTCCTTATTTAAGCATACCAAAAATGACTTAACAGGCCATGCTGCAATAAAGTATTTAACTGTATATCAGTTAAAAACCACAAAATGGTTTTTTAACATATAGATCCTAACTTTTGCTAACGACTTCCAGGAAAGTCCCGAGCTCTACAAAATCCTGGAACTTTATGTTCAGACACACACATTCTCATGCTGTGGTAACGCTATTGAAAGCCATCATAAATTTGTCTCTGCAGTTCATGCTCTTGGGGTTCCTGGGCCCCAAGCATTTCATGCAGTTCTAGATTGTTAATTTTAATACAGAAAGGTAAAAATCTAAAAGCTGAGTGTGGAACACTATCAAAGCTCAGCCAATGAAGCATCAGAATGGATTTTTAAAGAGCCCTTGTACTTTTTTCTCACAGACAAATTTGCTAACAGTCATCCAATACCCCAGTCTTCTCACAGACAAGACTGTTCAAAATGGCTGCCAAATGAAGAACAAGCATACTGAACTCCATTTAGGCTTCAGTTATGAAACAGAGTTTAACATATTTAGGAAACTATGGGTTGTATTTCTTTGTTTAACAGCAGACAAAGACAATCAAGGAGCCATGTCATTGTGTTTTCTTCTGTAATACTGATGCTGAGTGATGCTGTTGTGATACATTTCAATAACTGCCTGAATTCTCAGCTCATAAATTGTGATGTGTTGACTGCTTTACTGGTAAAGTTTCTGCAGCGACAAGTTCCTAGGTGATGCTTTGGTGCTCTTGGGGTATACAGTGTGTTTTATGAATGACCATGGCTGTTGAGAGTTGATCCAGGCTTAGAAAATGGTTCAGCACGCACTAGACAGCACAGCTTGGGAACAGCTGTAGAAACATTTTCTCAGCCTGTTTTTCTGACCGCCGATTTAAAGACTTATTAGAAGCTCCACAACGAACCTTCAACAGGCGCAGTGGAACAGATTCCTCTGATGGCGTCAAAAAGAAATATTTGGAATATAATGAATAAGACTCACAGTGTGGAGCAGGTATTTAATCCACACCAGGAGTTTAGTCTGCCTTTAGATCTCCCATCCAAAACCATTCCCCCTTGTAATGGATTTATGATAGATAATCTCATCAATCTGCTATACTGATTGCAATCATGTCTGTATTGTCAATGTCTGAGACGCTGGGTCAGCTGAGCGACACTGTGAGCTGTTCTCAGAACAGACTGTTGTGAGAAGACAGATGTTAAAGGTGGGTGTCGAATGTTTGAACATTTAACATTGCAGAAACCCACATGTACAAATACGATGAATTCAAGCTCATACATATAATAATTATGGTAGAATTGGAAATGTTTGGTTTAAATGTTTTTTAAATGATAAATTATAACACATCACACTGTAAATTTTACATCATCTAGCTGCATGCCAATTGACGTAATACAAAATAGCTTCCTGGGGGCAGAGCCTAAATGGCAGCAGAGTGAAGAGACTTCCCTGACAGAACTTTGGTCATCACCGTATATTAGTTGTGTAACTTCAGGCCTTACTTTGACACAACTCAACTTCAATACAACAGAATATGAAAAGGTCATGCATCCCCACACAAATACACATACTCTGTCTCTCTCTTTGCTTCTGGGTGCTTTGGGTGCAGCTTTTTGGCAGTGTTGGACCCCCAAGCAGCAACGCTACAACAGATGTGGCAATGCTGATGCTCTGCGTCATTCTCAGTGGTTCTTGTTCTTTCATTCCTCCAGACGTCATGGGGTCTGTGTGCAAATATGATAAGAGAAAACGGAGATTGCAAAACAACAATGACGGAGAGACAGAAAGGGAAAGACGGAGAGGCAGGCAGTCAGAGAACCATGGGAAAACAAAAGGAAGGAAAAAGCAGTCGAATGAAATGGTGGATTATGGGAGCAAGTGAAAAGAGGCACCACAGATAAAAATTCGAGCAGCAGCAGACGTGATGGATGAATGAGTCCGGTTGTTTGGATGAGTGGAGAGAGGTCTGGTTGTGGGATCTTCTGAGCAGGTTGTGGGGATGTACCCTGGCAGCTGAATACAAGCCATTTGTTAACAGCAGAGCATTAACGACCTCCACAGCCTGTGCCAAAAAACATGAACAAGCTTTAATCAAACCATGCCTGTTTTACAGCTGCAACTGCACTCCAGAGGAGGAGGAGGAGGAGGAGGAGGGGGAGCCAGGGAGGAAGAGGAGGAAGGTCTGAGTTTGGGCCTGGGCATTTGTGGTTCCTGGAGTGCAGAAGAGGGAGGCTGTGAAAACAATTTGGGCATCTGTGTGTACAGCACATGTGGAGGAAATGGGAGAACATGCTGATTATTTGAAGCGTGGGGAGAAATGGAAAAAGCATGAAGAACAAACAGGGGGTCTGGAATAGATTTTTGGGAGGCTGGAACAAAGAAGATAGCAAATGTTACAAATGTCATGTCACGTTTTGTTTTGCAGAATTTGAATCTTGATAACAATATATGAAACACTAGCAAATATTAATATAAACATTTTTAACATTGTCAGCATTTTTAGCTTGAGATTTTGGGCACACCATCTTTAACTAGCTTACCCTAAAAAATGTCCCTGAGCAGCCAGATTACCACAAAGCAATGTTGGTCAACCTGGCCATTTAAAATGAAATAAATAAATCTAGTTTTTACCCTCAAACCAACAGTATCAATGCCCCATTAAACTAAATTACTGAACCCTGAATGATACTCCAATACATTCTCCCTCAGTAGAGCATTAAAATAGAAATTGGGATGGTTTAATCATTGATTAATGTGACCTGCCCACTGGCTACATCTGTGTCACATTAGCCTGTTTGCTGAATCATACTGGTTCCTGTTTATAGTGACTTGTCTAAATATACCAGACAGTGTGGCTAATAAAAAATAAAAAAACACTGCTCCTCTGCTCCAGTGGGAGCAAGAGCAGCATCCTGCGCAGCTGTTCCCAAAACACTACAGATATCTCTGTGCAACACCTGTTAGCTTAACCTAGATTGAAGTTTATAGGGCAGCATTGTTCAGTTACTCCATAAGAGGCTCACAATGGTCTCACAAAACTTAGAAGTTGAAAATATTATGACTGCACAACATGTAAAACACTTGAATTTATTATAATGGTAACAATCAATAGTAGTAAATTTACAAGTATATCAAAATAAAAACTATATGAAGGTCTGTTGATACCGGCAGTCTTAAAGAATGAAACTGAGCAATAAAACTATAAAAGACCAAGACTGTAATTACACAAATACATCATATGATGTAAATACTATGATGAAAATACTGAATATTAAAGTAGTCTGACTATATAGCCCTCTTTTATGCTCCAAAGTAATAACAACATAAGTTTTAGGTTAGATCAGATAGATTAGACAGGAGAAACTGAGCATATTGAGGAGTGCCGATGACTCATCCTGCACTTCACAGAAACATGTGACCTGTGCTGGCAAAATGAGTCAGAATGTGCACAGGCTAAACACAAGCTACAGCCAAAACAAGTGAAAAGTTTAAATTTTGGTCTAATTTGAAGTTTTCACAAAAGAGTTCAAGCCTTTTGTAATCTTTATTTGTATGTTTTCTGGGAGGTGTACCTTACTAAATCTTTTTGTTTTAATAATCCATGAAAAAATGCTGTTTTTTCTGCTCTCTTTATGATAACAGGTGTAGCTCATTCATTCATTTTTAATATCTCATCGTACTTTTTTAGAGAATATGAAAATAACAGGAACTCATTTTTTAAAATTTGCTCATTGTGACTCATTTTATCAGCACGGGTCACATTTGCTTTACATCAAATGTTCTATAATACCACCTGCTATCCACGAGCAAAAATAATTCATGGCAAAAACATATATGAAAATCCAAAAACCCAAGACCATGTGCAAAACTTCTTTAACATATTTGAATCTTAACAATTTAGTAAAGCATTGCGCATGGCGTATATCTAATTTAATTTAAAAGATGAAAAATACAAAGCTACTATTTAAAAGTTTGGATTATCAGTATAGAGACAGTTTATGTTTATTGCAAACTACTTAGAAAAATATATAACTCATATTTTATAGAGAGTGTAGAGATACTTGTGTTGATTATGTCATTTGCAATGATCTAGAGCTGAGGTAACTATGGCACACTTAAATACAACTGCAGACATTTAAATATTAGTAACACACACTGAAAAGGATGCTCTTAACTCAATTACTTACAGGCAAAGACTTCAATAGCATTAAGATAAAATCTGCAGAAGGTATCACATGGAGCTGGAATGGGTCAGTGTTGCGCAACATGAAGCAAGATGGCAGCTATGCCAGTCTGTTGAAACTGCTACCAAAACAAAAGTCCCGTGACGAGAGCTGAAAGCAATTTAGGCAGAACACACATGAAATGAAATCACTTTTGCATACAATTTAGATCTACTACATTTCATAATGTTAAATTTAGGACTTTGTGACTGTTTGAGAAGGAGAGAAGCAGCAAGATTTCAAGGCCTTTTTATCCAGGGTTAAGACTGTAATGCATAACTCCTGATGGGCTTATTCGACTGATCTCTGAACAGTTTAAAGGAAACACTTCATCTGCCAAACAATACATTACTCTGACCATCAGAGAACTCTAGTCTATAACCAGCCAAAGCTAGTGGTTGGGTACCTTTGGGAGTTTCTGAACCCATATGGGTAAACGTCCCCCCCAAACATTTTGTCAAGCTGCATCAAAGCAGCACGTTGCCAGAAGAACATGTTATTTATAAATGGAGTTTTGCAAATGTCCACAATTTATTATTCCCTCTTTCTTTATCTCTCAACTTCTCCTGTTCGCCCTCTCCCAGCAAGGGAAGGCTGCCTCAAGACTTTGGCTCATGAAGAAAGGGAAGCCCCTCTGTTTAATTGGCAAGCTCCCTTTTTTATTCATTACAAGCTTTCACAACAAGCTGTTAGACAGATATTATCCATTTTAAAGCCCATGGAACAACAAGACCAAGTGAGGAACAGAGCATGAGGTCAGACGGCTCACAAAAACACTGACCACAATTTTGTCGCCAAGGAATTTTCCTTACAAAGCTCAAAAATGGCTGTCTGTACAAGGTTATAGCTGAGCATTACAGTATAGCCCCTGAGAATGACAGTCTGTGAGGTGTTTTCCGAAGGGGAACTAAGAAAAGGAAACAGTCATGAGTTGCTGACACCCTCCAAGGGTTCCAGGGGTCTGAGGTGCTGGTGAAGTGCTGGCGAGCCTCCACACTCACATTAAACAGTTTCCTTTTTCCTTTAAACAGTTTCCTGGCGAGACTGTCACTCTTACTGATTGAAAGGTCTAGTACAGTGTTCCCAATGCAAACAATAACAGCAGTATATGTTCCCATTGGATTTGAAATTAAGTAGAATGAATTCGTTCTCTATCTTAAACATGGTGATATTATGCCCAATTACCGGAGTGGTCTATATAGAGCAGAACGCTTTTACTTGGCTTTGACTCTTGATTTTGTGACAAAGTGACATAAACACATGCAGAGACCAACTTCTTCTGTTTTGGCAGAGTTACTAAAACAAACCTTTATTGAAATATCTATTCAATCAAATTACTTACCCTCATGTTTGCTGAAGTTGGCTGTACTGTTTTTACTATTCGGGGTCCCTGAGACCCCACTCACATGTGTAAAAACAATAATATTCATTTTCAATTTAACCTCTTATTTTCCTTTCAAATTTTTTTAGTTCTTCTGACTTAAATAAGACCCAGTATTTAAGAATTATCATTGTGTTAATCACAAAATAGGCATACAAATATAAATCTTAGTTTTTCAAACACAATGACCAACAACAAAGAAAATTGCCCCAAAATGCCACAAAAGAAGGTACATTAAAACCTTTTAAAATGCAACACATACATAAAGCCAGAGATCTACTGCAAAACATTTAAGGCAATAGAGATTGATTTTCAATGAAACAGAACTCAATTGATGTACACATTTGCTACCTCAAAATTCCTAAAAATCCACATCTATTCCTCCACTACCGAAATTGATTTTTGATATGAGAAATTAGCCATCACTAAACACTAATTAGCTTTCACTAATGTGTGCTTTCTGCTGGACTCATTTCATACTGGTATTTATGAATTTCTTTATTTGTCAAGAGGGCTTCACCAAATCAAGGAGCAAACCTGTAAGGGATAAAGGAATTAGAGGAATGAGGGTTCAACAAAAATACTTTAAAGATATTTTTACAACATATCAAGGTTGCATGTGAAGAGAAAGAAAGAGAGACATGGATAGACAGACAGACAGGAAGCAGAATGGAATGTGTGCAATTTTAGCAGATCCAAACAAATAAAATAATAAATTATACCCAAACATCTCTCTTATAAACGCTATGTTTTTCTAAAAATCTTAAGACTGTTGGCCTGCTTTTGACCTCCTCTTGCTTTTAGAGCTGACTTGCTGGTCCCTAATAACAGTTATCAGGGTTTTTTGAACCATTTTACCCTGGAGCGACGGACATACAGAGATGTTTTTAACAGACAGTTGGAGACTTTCAAGTTCATTAGCTTGACCAAGAGCCAGTATTCTTGTGTCAATACCACCGAAAGCTCTATTGATTTGTAAAGCACTGAGCGTGATTCTCAGACGCGGTGCTTATAGTTTTAGAAGCCTTTTCAAATAACTGTCCAGCAAATCTGACAAGCTTTAAGTGTTCTTCATAGGGCAGTAAGTAATTGCTACCATTACCTGTGAAAAGTGTTCCTGTTGAGAGCTAAAGAGAAATCTATTTACCACCAGATTCTGTTTTGAAACCTGTACAGCACTGTTTTTACAGTGGTACAATCCATTATTCCATTAAAATCATCAACCTCTGTAGGTTCTGAAACTAATTCCACTGAGACATGCATGGGTGGTTCCTGTACTATATACAGACATTTTAATGTCCCTTGGGTTGATTTATTAAAACTGATTACAACTTTTCTCATAAAGTTTCGTGAAATTAGCCTTAGAACAACAAATGAGTTTGCCATGTTATTCCAAAAACGTTTAAAATGTCATTTCCACCCCTGAAAGCTTTTAAAACATATATACCTTAAGAAGTGGTGGAAATGACATTGCGGTTGAATTTCTTCTATTAGTTTTAGATTGGTAGGTAAAACAGTTGCGAAAGCTCTATCCTGTAACATGTTTATGTTGTGTAGACTAGCGGTTATCTTGTTGTCAGTTATGTGTTGTCCAGGCTGTCCCTCAATGATGTGGGTTAATGGGCCAGAAAAAGATTGACTGTTGAACACTGCAAGTCCATGAGCAGATGTCCAGCAGGCACTACAATGCTGCAGCCAGATAAAGACATTCAACAGTGTATTGTTAAACATGAGAAATTAAATTTCAATAAATCAAAATGTCTCCCTCTTTATAGCCTATTAGCCACTTTGGTAGATTTGCAGAATAATTGGAATAAATTCACTTTCTTTGTTCTCTTGTTGTTGATGCATGACCGGACAGAGTGTTTTGCAGTCTGCTAAAGTGCTTAGCAGTTGGTTGTCTAGCCTCTCTGTGGTTTGTTTATAAGACAAGGGGGAGGAATTGAGGAATACAGGAAGAGGAGAGTTGGAAGAGGTTATAGCTGATGAGTCTAAGTGATTCGTGGTTACGACAGGAAAAGTGTAAAGTCTGAGGGAGCCTAGTCTAGTGTAGCCAGTTTCTTGACAATTGTTATCAATTCTGATTTAACGCTGTGGCCTGTTCTGTCCAAAAACCCCAAATTAGACAGGAAGAGCCCATCTAGTCGTTCAGCCAGTATGCCATCCATTTGTTTCTGTTGTTGTTGTTTGTTTGTTTATGTGATTTTTGGGGTGGCTGGGTCAAAAATCAGATTTTACCCTACTAAATGTCTCAAACCAAACATTAAATCTTTCAAAGACTTGACAGACTTTGTCTAGCAACTACATCCTCTTCACAACCACTCATTGTAACAGCCTGGGATTACTAACCACAACTTTGTTTTCCCGGGGGAAAACACTTATCCATGCTGACTCAAGGAAGGCCAGATCGGAACTGCTGTGCTGTCTACGGTTGAGACCGGAGTGTTTATGTGCGTGACTTGTCGTAATAGAGGTCTTTGGCACCAAGTAACAGCTATATAATAATATATGCAACATAAAACACTCATTCCAGTATTTTGACATTTAGTAGTCTTTGACATTCAGACAAAACAGTTTTGAAAGAACAAGACCCTCAAGTCATTCACAAATATGCAGCACGGGCTGCCAATGGGTCTGAGCTACAGCGATTAAGAATTGAGCGAAGACATTCATAAAGTTCACAGTCATTTTCTTCTGTCAAGCTCTACAGAAGCTCAAGATTGTGTCCTACAGCATTTTTATTACTCTGTTCTTTTCAGAGCAGAAGATATCTTGGTTAGAACACTGAAACAACATCAGCATAGTCTCTCTCTCTCTCTCACTCTCACTCACTGTCTCTTGGTCTCTCTCTTTCAGACAGACAGTCTATGTAAAAAAACGTGTGTTACATAATGTCTCTGCTGACAATAACTACAGCTGTCGTGTTGATGTCGTCATGATGGTTAGAGGCTGTGTTACCTGAATGTGTGATCATGCCGGTAAATGGATTGCTTTGGCATAGCATAAGCAGAGGATAAGTCCGTTTATTTACGCTCACTGCATTGTTTAAAAAAAGAAAAAAGCAAGGAAAATTAGTCATAATGAAACAGATTAAAAAAGAGGAAGAAGCCATTCCTACTGTATCATTCTGGCTTAAAACATCCTCAAATAAGATTCAAATGCTTTTGCTCAATGAAATAAACACTGAGGTACAATGAGGTGATTGAAATATATTATTTAGAGAACACTAGCCAGGAAAAATAAAATTAAGACACATCTGTTTTAGCTTGCAAATTAGGGTAAATGTTTGTTTGCATTTGTGTGTAGGAAAGAGACATTTTTCTTTTGGTTTACACACCACAGTGGGTTTAATTAAGACAAACTGGTTTTAGAGACATTGTTTATGTTACAGATAACAATACATATTGTTAGCCAATTAAATTTCACAACATTACAGCAATCTGTTATTTTTCAAAATGTAGTTTAACTACAATGTTCCCCCAATTACTTTGCTTAAATAATCATAAATGTTAAAAGCTATACATTATTCAATGCATCCATTCAATAAAAAACGGGTATATGCAATCCAGTTATTGTGCAATTATAAAACACATTGTCTTTGAAGCATGCAATCACTTTTTGCTTCTTACTGCTTATACAGATGCACTCAAATGACCTCTGAAATTATCACTAAGTCATGCTTTGAAATCTGAATATCATCTTTTTTGTTGTAGCCTTAGCAGATTCCATAATGCACATAGGATTTAAAGAAAGGGAAGTTCCCAATATATATGTTACAGACACAATATATCATGAATCAGGTGTGACCGGCTGCGTCTGCATCCCTGTCCAATCAACACACACTACAAACCGCAGACCAAGAGCATCAAGTTCACTTTGAGACAAAATGATAATCATCATCTCTCCCAATGCCAAGAATTACAGAACCGCAGGTGATGTGTATGGACATTTTTAGCTACGGTGCTGTTCAACATATTGGTCATTTGCATAGAGTGGGTGGGGAGAGGGAGTGCTCCAGTGTTGTGGTGCCTGCATACCTGTGGTCATGCTAAAAAATACAGGGTGGCGCAGTCTCAAAGCCTCTGGGTTAGAGGTGGCCAAAGGCCAAGTTCAGGGTGGACCTCACACTGGCACATTGCCCGCAGTATACTGCATGGAGCCAGAGCATGTGGAAGTGCTTTAATACTGGAGAAGGAGCAGCCAGCCTCACGCAGAATCCCTTACCACAAAGACAAAGAAGTTGAAAGCAAATTATTCTTCATTAGAGCCACACAACCAGTTGCCAGGGACCCAAGCGTGGAAAAACAACAGGCCCCAGAATTTATGATGAACGCATCATAATAGCTTGACGTGCGACGTGCCACCTGCTGAACGCGCTTCAATTTTGCTTCGGATGAGAGAACAGAAGCTCTCATCGCCGAAGATGGAGTACTTCTTCATCTGGATCTGAACTGCACATTTTTTTACTTTATAGTTCTGTCAACGGAATAAGGAAATGCCAGTCGTAATTCTGATGACTTAAATTCACGTAGTTCCAGCTCCCTGTGGAGATTTTTCGTTTGAGCATCTTCTGTTTCTGCTTGTTGGTACAACAGCACTTTAATGGCCATATTGAAAGTATTATTCTTAAAACAGAACATCTTGCCCTTAAGACATCTCGAAAGATCAAGTGACACGACCAGGCTGAAACTGCATAAAATCCGTTAAGTCCAATCGAAAAGTTTTTCTCAAGCTTTCACAGATGTTTTGAGGAATATTTTGGAGGACCGCGAATGAACTGCTACAGAGATGGTTTTACAGAGGTCGTTAACCTCTGAAATGTTCCAATCTTGGCCACACCAGAGAGCAGAGACCCATTACTAATGTAGCCAGCACCCCTGAACATGATGACAGGAGTCAGCCACCCAGGAATATCATCAGCTCCAGTCCAGAGTCTCCACCGCCATAATATCATTGTCTCCAAGGTGCCATGATAACCATCATTTTCTCTAGCGCAGAACCTCCACCCAGCCCCTAATGAAAACGGGCGTCTCTGAACTTGCTTTGGTCCACAGCGTCGCTAACACATTTGCATTACATTACACCATACAGAGTCATAATGACCCCTCCGAGACAAAACAGGACACCGAGCACTGGTGTCGGCTGGAATTGAAAAAGGGTCTTTATGGTGAAGAAACCTGGACTAAGGCTGATGGTGTGAAAAGCTACCAGCAAAGCAAGCATGGCTGCCGAAACCTTTTCATGTGTTCCACTCTGTTACTGCAATAAGAAAATTCCTGAACTGATTTGCTCTAAAACTTTAAAGATGTCTGCATTTATGATGCAGTAAAACAATGAATATATGGGACTGTAGCCTGAGCCAGGCTGAGGTACCTGGAGGACAACTGCTAGGCCAAAACACAGACTACTTGGAAATTCAATCAGCTGAAAAACGGACTGTAAGACATTAAGAGAGACTAAATGAGTCACCAGAGTGCTGGAAATGCATAGTAATTCCAAACCATAATTCTTTCATTAATTAATGAATGTTTCTAATTTGAGGAACCACTAAAGCCAGATAATTTAAAGTAAGCACCCTCTGAGATTTGAAAACATGTCAAACTTTGTGTCACAGTTATGTTATTGCTATTCTACCTATTTTAGCATTTTTGCACTATTAGCCCCCTCTCCTTAATCACTTCAGCAAATAAAAAATGACTGCCTCTTTTTCGCCATTTACAAAGCCTAGGGCCATCACAAAGATGTGTGACTTTTCAAGACAGCTATTTCAGTAGTAAATATTATGTGTGGTGCGCCTAACAGACAACTAAATAAATAAATACAAAAAATGCTTTTTACAACTTATAGGGTAAAAATATCATCTTCATTATCACCAGATATTAATGGTGAAATATGACTGCGAGTAGATAAAACCACAGAGTTCCTGCCACCCTCACATGCGCACATAAAATCAGTTTGGGATTTTAGAGCCAAACATTTGAACAAAAGCGCAACATGTCTGGCTGTCACAGTGAGGAACTGTCCCTCCTCGTCATACTCTGGGATTCAAAACAAGCGTGAAATGGAGCTGCCGCCATTACTCACCAAGATCTCATTCTGAGAGCACTCAAGGCCAAGATTCCCATGCTGGGTGTGATTGTCTGTCTGTGTGTCTGGTCTCCCACATTTATAAAGAGACGATCACTGAGTTTTGTGACCGACCGTGGGCTGATGTTCCAACCACAGCCTTCTGAATTTGATATACTTGATGACAGACACAAATAATGTAGTAAGGAGGGAGAGATAGAAGGACAGCATTTCAAGATAACATGACTGCTGTAGACCTGACCATCCCGGTTTTTTCTACATGTACGTCATTTGTGGTGACTGACTAAATGGTTTTGAATGGACCTACAAGGCTTTCTGGCAGTGGATCTTGGGTGACAGGGCCTTGCCACTGTTTTGTGGCGGCTCAAGTGACGGCGTACTTGTTCGTGTGCTTCTCCCTGTAATTATGTTCTCTCATCACCCCACCCTCTCGCCTCTGCCTTCCACATAATTTCCAAATCAAAACTGCAACATGGAACCAGAACGGAGAGAGGGCGAGAGTCCGCTCCGTGACTGACAGCATACAACTCCATTGAGTCGTGAGGTGTTGTTACAATCTCTTTGACGAGGAGATGCTGTGATGCTGAATCTGTAAGGGAGCAACAACTAAAGCTGTAGCCTATTGAGAAGATAAGTTTAATCGCATACGGGTCAATCTTAGGTTCTGATTTACAAAGCAAATACATTATGAAAATGAGACCTGAGACTTTGGCAGGGCCTCAGACACCTCCTTACACAAACATACAAATGGCCAATGTTTAGCGAATACGTTTACTCTCACTGCCCCTTCAATGGCATTATTTAGGCAATTCATTTTGTCAGATAACATAATTTTGTTTTCTAATCATAATTTTTCAATTTATATTGCATATTTATATTTATTTTTATTGAAATTGTTTTAACAATTATTTATAAAATACTTTTTAAACATGTCGCCTGCTTTCGCTGACATCACTTCATGAGCAATAATAGATCGTTAAAAAAACAAATCTAACAGCACTGCAAGGTCCCTGAGACCTGTGGCCCAAAATTTAAAGTACCTTTGACATCACTTCACCTGCTCTGTTGCTCTGAACCATGTGTAAGGCACAGCTTTCTCACTTCTGAGTGCACTAGCTGGGCGGCACCCCGGAACAGCAGATGCTACACTGGACTACTCATGCACACATTTCTGATCCTACATGATTGTGTGTAATTACCAGCTGTAAGCTGATAGCTAGGAGAATAAGGAGTCTATTGAGCTGTCAGTGGAGCTGCCTGCTGACATGGACAGGTACAGGCTGAGCAGCAGCGCTGGGAGGACAGAGGACTGTAACCAGACACTTGCTCTCTATTGGTCAGGCACTAACAAATGGCTATCAGTCTTAACGTGTTGTACTGAGCACAACCAGTACTTGCCTGTCCAGCTCGCACCAGCACATCACTAGTAAGGTCTAATATAAACAGGCACACAGACAGACAGACACATAGGAAAGGAAGATTCTTTGGGGTAGGAAGTCAGAGCTTGTTGGGAGGCACCTAATTGTCTACTGCGGCATATAATTACAAGCTTACTCAATATAAATCTTTCATTATTAAGCACTATTTGTGTCCTGGAACAGTGACGCTGTGCATCCCTCGGAAAGTGAGAGAAACCTCAAGTTTTTGCTGGATTCTGAGCGAAAGAGAGAGAAAGAAAGAGCTTAAAAGTGCACTTACAACGCCATCGAACTAAAAAAATGTTTACATGTCGATGTAAACAGAAAAGAACCAAATACAGGGGTAAAACTGTGTCAGAAATAAACTAAAAACAAGAAAAAGGGTCTATCGTATACAAGACTGGTTTCCTGAGGCTAAAACCTCCTCAATTCATATCCTGACCTTTAAGTGCGAATGTGGGGAAACAAAGATCCAATATGATCTTGTTGTGAGATTAGATTTTGTTCAGCGAAGCCCGAACTATCCAAAAAAGCAAAATGCAATTACAGTATTGATATCAATGAGTCATGTGCAAGTGGCCACCCTCAGCCACTTTTCATCAACAACCTGCCCTCAGGACAATAAGAACAGCAAAACACACTATATACACTGCTCTCCGGAGGGCTGTGTGCCCTGACTTATGTACTGTAGGGGTAAACAAGGCACCTATACATTACTTGACATTGTGTGATAGAGGTAGACAGCATGTTTTAACAATGCAATCAATTCCAGATGGATTTATTTTTTATCCAGGAGAAACTATCTATGCATTGAGATGATATATTTCTCATCCAAAACCGAAAGTGACTTAACAGTGATATATCAGTGTATACCGTAATAACACAATACAGGTGCTGTCATATTCACTTTGCTTAAATGAGGAAGTAATGCAAAGAAATATAAAAATGTATCTTAACCTTTTTAGGGTTTACTGGTAAACAACATTATATTTCAGTTCAGCTAACCACAATGTTTTATGTTTATTTATTAACATTTCCAAATATATAAAGGTTCCTCTATACGATGTGGCAGTAACAATCAAATGTAAAGGATTTAATTCTCTCTAATACCCCATATTCCCACATACTGTATGTTTGTGGATACTGCCCCCTATGGTTCAAAAGTGAAATAGCATCTAAAGGAACAGCGAAAACGTTTCGCTAGTGTTTCTTTAAACACATTCGTTTAGTTGCAAAGCTTTGCGATGAAAATACAATTTTTGAAGTTTTGTATAAAGAAGAAACACCACATTAAGAAATACTTATCCTTTTTT
>JAZGTJ010007780.1:0-22199 GCA_036877575.1 Botia almorhae | reverse complement strand
GATGGTGGAAGAGGGAGAGAAAGAGAAGTGACAAAGTGCTGCCGGTGATGTTCTTCATGCCCCTCCACACATACCTGCTGTTGTTCTGTTGCAGCTCTTGTTCCAGCTTTTTCTTGTATCTATCCTTTCCCTCCTTTAACCTCACAGACAAGCGCCTCTGTACTTCATAAACATACCTGGCAATAAAGCTGATTCTGATTCTAAATGTCTTACTCGTGTGTGCACTTTATAAGCTTTGCTTAATTGTTTTGTATAAAATATAGTTAATACAAACTTTTGACAGTACATTTAAGTAGAAATTACTTAGCAGACTTTCAATGTTTAAGTAAGTATTACTTTTTGTTAATTTTACGGATGTAAATAATTTTTCTTTTCATGTGTGAAATTTACTTAAACTGTTCAAAAACAGAAAAAAGGGAGGGAGGGAAATCCTTGTGTGTTCAATGTGTGTCCACAGTACAGGTTTGTTTCACATGGTGTCAGAAAGCAGACCTCCCATTTTATCAGTTTTTCTGGACTGATGGACTATGTATAAGGCACCCATAAAGTGATGGGTGTCATAAAGTGATTGTCATATCAGTTTTGGGTAGATCAGGTGTATAAGGAACCAGAGGTGAACCAAGATGCAAAATTAATAGATAAGGCCCTTCTAAAAGATTATTTTGTTTATATATCTTCTTTACCTTAAGATAGAATTATACAACATGCAAAAAGTAGTAGTCAAAACACATCTAATGGAACAAAAATTGTACATTAATTAAACATTAAGGTACAAACAGATTGATGAAACAAAATATTAATCTTAATTTTTATGGCAGAAGATACAATACTGTGCAATACAATCTTGAAGATAAAGTACAATCTTTATATTTACAGTATAACGGATTGTCACCTTAAAAATAAATGCTGTAAGTGGCAGTGACTTGCCAAGCATTGTGCGTCATTTCCGGTACCACCTATTTTATTACAACCTATATTAATACCTGCTAAATACTACATAATACATGCTGCTGCTTAATGCAACCCTAACTAACCTGTTTTCCAGTAACCCTATTAGTAATTAGACTATTACCAGTAATTCATCTTGCAAATAATAAAACGAAAACAAGCTGGAATTAACAACGAAAACATTTGTTAGTCATATAATTATCCTTAAGTCAATCTTATCTTCGTCACTTACCACTGTTCTGTTTCCTCTTTTCCTACTCTTCTTGCTTTAATTTCTGTTTCTGGATGCCAGAAGTCCTCTTCATGTTTAAATTAGCAAATGCATTTTCTACAGAACCACAAGTGCTGCACCAGTTTGAAAACGACAGCCGTGGCATCACAGGAAAAAGTACAACAAGTGTAACACAAAAGGGGCCCCCCTCAAAATGCGGGCACTTGCCTGCCTTGCTTGTCCTGTTGCTACGCCTCTATATACGGGATGACCTAATAAATGACCTCATAATACATCTTACCCACATCTCACCCTGACAGTGTCCCATGTGGCCAGACAAATGCAAAAATGTTGTAAAAATCTGATTGTTTCAAAGACTAAACAAAGGTAGTTGTCCTCTGCTGGGAGAGAACATCACTTCTCTTATTTCTTAACCTCCACACATTAATTTAATAAATAAAACAGTAGATAGCTTTCAAAAGCAATTTACATTCAATGCATTTCAGTACATTTCATACAGATTTTTGACTAGGCTGGGGAATTTAGATAAAAGCATTATACTTTATAATTGTAAAAGTAAACATAATGTCATTTATATTAATGTAACATTTATATTTAAATAAAAATAATATAAGTATTTCTAATTTATTTAAAGAATGTAATTGTATTGAAATTTAACAAAAATAAAGGTTTCTCTTTTATTAAGTTATTTAGTATTTAAAATGTATTTACATCATGACTGTGATCGTTAATTAATTATCAAATAAAACAATTTAATTCAACTTAATTACCAGAAAAATAATATAATAAGAAAACGTTTCATTTAAACAAACTGATTTTGACAAAGAATCATTAACAGTTTTGAATATTAAAAATATTTTTTATACATTTGCTGAGTAATTAGTTCCAGATAATTCACAGATATCTATTAAAGATAATTCTGTTTATGAGGTTTTGGGTTATTGAATATTCATGAAATGCCAGAGGCGAGGCGGGGCGAAGCGCGAGAGAGGGTTGAGTTTACAAACTTTCCATCGGGACAGAAACTCCGTCCGCGGAATTTTTCTGAAAACTTTCATACGTGGGACGTTATGATATTCACTTTTTTACTTTTATAACAACTTTTAAAGACTTTTTGTAAAAACTGGCTGAAACTTTACTTTTACAACGACAGAAAAACAGGCCTAGTCTAAGAAGTGACAAAATTTCTCAGGACTTTCATACGGCGATTTGTAATCGATTATTATTATTTTTAAGATTTCTCTGGTTTGCTGGTACATCTATCAACATGAGCAGTAACACTCTCCAGCCGTTACCGGGCCAGCAGGTGATCCACGTCGCCAAAGACTTGGACACGGACCTGGAGGCGCTTTTTAACTCCGTCATGAACCCGAAGCCAAGCTCCTGGAGGAGCAAACATCTGCCTGAGTCCTTCTTTAAGGAGCCGGAGTCCGGCTCTCATTCCCGGCAGTCTAGCACGGACTCAGGCAGCCAGCCACCGCGGCTCCAGGCGCAACACGTCCGCTCGCACTCGTCCCCGGCGTCCCTGCAGCTGCCAGCGGCCGGGATCCCCGCTCGCCATCACGCTCACATCCGACACCAGTCGTTCGATGTGGCGGACGAGCTGCCGCTTCCACCGGGCTGGGAGATGGCGTACACTCCCAACGGACAGAAATACTTTCTCAAGTAAGTGCCACATTAAAAATTCTTCTGTCATGACATTCCAGCACACAGTTTACATGATCTGACCCATTAATTATTACAAATACTTTAATAATTGCTGTAATTGATACTAACTATTCATTTTTGTGTAAATTTAGTGCTTTTAGTTATTAAATTATTTTTGTTTTTTGATTACTTAATGTTACTCCGTTTACTTATATTAAACTTAAATTCATCCACATACTTAGTTACAAGCTACTAAAAATGGTACGCAATTTTTATTTTCTTATTCTAATCAGTGGTTAATCGCACAAATGTGACTAATGTTTAGGTTTCGTCTTGAATGACAGGCAGACATATGTTGAAGGTGTGGGCCGGAAACGCACACAACAGTATCTTGGTGTTCAGACAGACCAGAAAGCACCCGGTCTGTGGTACTGTCATGCGCAACACGTTTCTCACAACAAACCTGTGATCAAGGCCTTTTCTTACCTTGATAAGGATGTGCTTAGCATATCTCCTTACAAAAAGACTATCACAGTGTCTAAATGTAAATGTTTGTTTTGACTGGCCTGTCTTCAGGAATGAGATGGCTATTCTTTTGCGGCCGAGGACGCAGCTTTTATCTGATTCAAAAGGGTTGATTAGTCACAAGGGCTAATCAGCTTGATGGGATATGGACTGTAGGGTTGGTTACTGCAATTAACTTAGTCCCTCCCACAAGGAATTTCCATTAGAAATCAAGTGGGGACCCAAAAAAAAGTATCAGAATAATTCACTGCACATTATTAGCCATAATTTTTTATTTAAAGTTACAACAATTGTCTTACAATATTTATTAATATTTATTAATACTGGAGTAACGGAGTAAACACTGAAATACAGTGTTCCTGTAGCTCAGTTGGTAGAGCATTGCAACACCACGGTCGTGGGTTTAATTCCCAGGGAGCATAAAATAGGTTTATTTTCATGTAATTTGTGGATGAATACTCACTATCAGAACCAATAAATCAATACATACTGTGAATCAGAATCTATATTCTTTTCAGATAATTTACCAAACAAAATGATGTATTTACACACATTATTTATTACCTTTAGTTACTTTACCTCACCAAGACAGATTTATTCAAAGGATTTAAATTATTTCAATCAATGTATCAATGTAGTATCTTTTCTTAGTTTTCTGTCTTTTTCCTGGAAACTTGAGGAAACATGCCAGAGCTTGCACAGGTTCGACAGACACCTTCACCACTGACAGAGCAGCAGACATGAGCTCCACATTGCCCTGCAATTACAGAGTCAGGAAACTACAGAGCTGTCTGTAATAATCACCTCAGACTGAATCAATCCTGTTCCTGCTCACAACACACACATCTGAGGGATTATTAGTCCCTGAAGGAAACACAATGTTGAGTGAAGGAAGTAAGGATTGTGGGCTCAGGGAGAGTGATTTGGTTTGTCTTTGTGGTTTTGGATTGTCGCAGCTTTTTGTCTACCCCAAACTATTAGGGTCCATGTCTCCCTCTTTGCCCAAAATTGCAACTCAGGACACTAGAGCTTAGATATATTTGGCTGCAGAAAAGCAGTACATTTTTGCTACATGGAAATAGCAGTGGACAAAAATAAGGCAATGTTTATTTTTGCTCTAAAGGTGAAGTGTGTCATTTTTGCACAGAGTGGTTTTGTTTTAGCGGTCCAGTTGGGACGATTTGGGGTTTAAAATCTGTGTAAAAACAGTGATTATTTTTGCAGTACTATTTAGTGCAAGTACTGCAGAAATAGAACAATGTTCAAAGGACTGGATGAAACATTTGAAGAATTTAGATTAAAACAATGTTTAATCCAAAGAATAAACAAGCCTGTTTGTTTTTAATAAAAGATAATTTATCCTTCTATTTAATCCTGGAGACCTTTTTTAGCAGCTAAATAATTTTTAGCCATGCAAGCACAGAAAAGCCAGTTATTATTTAATAGTTCCTTTAAGTAATAGCTGTAATTATTTTTTTATATTTACTTAATATGATTGATCGTCTGTGTTTGCTGGCTGCAGACCACCAATAGATAAGGGGTCAGGTTTGGGAAGGACACATTTTTTCTACTGAGCTCTTTATGTTTGTAAAGTGACAAGTCAGATATATTCCCAACCACTTACCTGGTTAACTGGGTGTATTGGCCACTCTGACATTAAACAGGTACATAGAATCAGCCTGCGTCTCTCATCTGGTAATGTAGTTTTTATCTCTGTCTTATATACGGATATCAAAGCAACTTTAATCCAAACAAATCAGGCAAAAGAATGAATGTGTTTATTGTTGGTCCTTCATGCACAGGCAGTCAGTAATTAAAGCTCCTTTTGATTGCCTTCATGCTTTGATTTTGTCTGTGCCTTTTCTCCATTAAGTTGAAGATAAGCTGTGAACAGTTTGCGTTTTCATAGCTGCCAGCTGCAGTTCACATTTTCCACAATTTTCCACAAACATTCGATGGGGTTTGTGTGAGGCGTTTGTGCAAGAGTTGGTCTTCAAGTCTGGACTGCATTTGTTCATATGGATGGATCTCACGTAACTTGTCAGGAACACCAGGTCATTTCACTCCAAACAAACAAACAAACAAACAAAAAAAGGAATAAATAAATAAATATTTGTTTTTTTTATAAACAAAATGTTAATAAGAGCATTTAGATTTTTCTTTGCATTGTGATTTTAAAGATACCCTCAAGTTTTTAGTTACACATTTGATTTTCATTTATTCATTTTTTTTTACTAATTCATTTATTTAAAAATTACATATTGTATTGCAGTAATAATAATTATGCTTTTGTACAGTATGGTAATGAGAATTTGTGGAAGGAAATGCAATTATAAAAATGATGGAATGCAAATATTGAATTAAATTTTATTTATATAGCGCTTTACATTGCTTTAACGCAGCTTTACATATAAACAAGAATAATAATAATAATAAAACGCAGAACAAATGTCAGACACGTTAATGGTATTATTGCAAATAATATGTCTGTGTACTAGGTTTATAGTAGGTTTATGAATAAAGGGTTGACTGAATTGATAAAATCATTAAGCAAGATATGCATTCTAGCTTACATGGAGATGGCATATAAAAAAAACATCTTATGGGACAGGGCTATAAGGGATTTGCTATAGTACCATGAACTACATACAACATGCAAAAGGAGAATACATACATACATAAAATATATACAATAAAAATATTAGAAGTTTACAATTTACAAAACCCTAAGCTAAGTTTGTCGTCAGCAGTCTCCCAACAAGCAAGCTAACAGGGCGACAGTGGCAAGGAACGAAAAATCAATGATGTTTAGATGGAGAAAAAACCTTGGGAGAAATCAGGCTCACCCGGGAGGGACAGTTCTCCACTGGCATGTTAAAGCTGGAATTTGTAACTGTCTTGGATACGAACAAAGTTGGTTATAATGATTTATAGTTATTTATTGATGAACAACTGATGGTTCTAATTATATTTGATAATGTCGGGCACTGGGAAATCATGCCAACAGAAATGGCTAGGCATAACGTTACTAATTGCAGCCATAACATCACACTGCTGTGACAAAGCAGGGAACAAAATATAGAAACTAACAAAGCTAAAACTAGGCATGTATATAACAGGCATGTATATAACAGAATGGTTTACTAAGGAAGCCTATCAAATCCTGATGATCTGTCTCAGGGGTCCCCCACCACCTGGTCTTAGAGTTTGGATTCAGCTGACTACAGGACCTTGGGGAATGAAAGACAAACAGATTTAGTGTGGAGCCAGTACATCTGTTGTTGTTGGAAGTGTCCCTGGTTCCGGTTTACCTAACTAATGCAGGCTAATAATCCTCTAAGGGATTTGAGTAATAAATCCATAGGACTATGTGTAGGCTAGATTAAAGAGGTGGGTCTTTAATCTAGATTTAAACTGACAAAATGTATCTGCCTCCCGGACAACATCCAAAAAGTTTGGGTGGCCAATTTAAATCTAAATGGGGATCTACCACCAGCAATGTTTTTTTGAAATTCTGGGTACTAACAGTTGGCCAGAATTTTCAGATCGCAGTGAAAACAAAAGACTGTAATAGGAGAGGAGCTCACTTAGGTATTGAGGAGCTAAACCATCAGCACATTTTTTACATTTATACAATCTTGCAGGGCAGCCACCAAGTACGACATTGCAATAATCAAGTCTTGATGTCATGAATGCATGAATTAATTTTTCAGTGTCTGGCTTCCAGAGCATGTGTCGAAGTTTTGATATATTTTTAAACTGAAAAATTGCAGTTTTACAAACATTGGAAATATGGCTTTCAAACGATAAATTGTTATCAAAAATGACACCCAGATTTCTGGCTAATGAAGCAGGCTTTATAGAGCATCCATCAAGAATAAGGCAGTGTTTTATGTCGCTCCGTGTGGAGGGTTTTTGCCCAACAAGTAAAACTTCTGTTTTATCTGAATTTAATAGTTAAAAGTTACTAGTCATCCAAGTTTTGATATCGACTATGCATTATGTTAGTATGCTAGAAGAAATGTATAGCTGAGTATCATCAGCGTAACAATGGAAACTAACTCCATGTTTCTTAATAATTGCTCCCAGAGGTAGCATGTATAAGGTAAAAAGTAGGGCCCCAAGAACTGAGCCCTGTGGTACTCCATATTGGACTTGTGATCAGTACGAGACCTTATCACTCACAGCAACAAACTGGAATTGGTCAGATAAATATGATTTAAACCATGCCAGTGCAGTTCCACTTATGCCAACACAGTTTTTAAGCCTATTTAGTAGAATGCTGTGTTCAATGGTGTCAAAAGCTGCACTGAGGTCAAGTAATACTAAAAGAAAGATGCAGCCACGATCAGCTGACAAAAGCAGGTCATTTGTAACTTTGATGAGAGCAGTCTCTGTACTATAATATGGCCTGAATCCTGATTGGAAATTCTCATAAATATCATTTCTTTCCAGGAAAGCATATCTGTGAAGACACCACCTTTTCCAGCATTTTTTAGATAAAAGGTAAATTTGAGATGGGTCTGTAGTTTACTAGTTCCCTGGGATCAAGTTGTGTTTTTTTAATAAGGGGTCTGATAACTGCCAGTTTGTAAGGCTTTGGGACGTATCTTAACACCAATGATGTATTAATAATACTATGTATAGGATCTATAATTTCAGGCAGAATTTCTTTCAGGATCCAGGTAGCCATAGGATCAAGCATACATGTTGTTGATTTAGATGATGTGATTATTTTTGAGAGTTCATCTCTATCTATAGTAGAGAATGACTGCAGTTGCTCCTTGGACAAGTTATGAAGCACAATCTGATTTGTTTGTGTTGAAGGCAGTTGCATGTTTAGGATTTTTGTCTCTGACAGTATCTATTTTGTTATTAAAGAAGTTCATAAAATCATCACTATTATGATAATGACAACTGTCAGAAGCAAATGACACTTTATCTTTGGTTAATTTAGCCACTGTGTCAAATAGATATCTAGGGTTGTGTTTATTTTCTTCTAAAGGTTTCAAAAGTAGGCAGGAGCTTTTTAGAGCCTTTCCATGATTTAAAACATTCTCCTTCCATGCTGTTCAAAATACCTCCAGTTTTGTTTGCTTCCAGTTGCGTTCCATTTTCTGAGCTCTTTTCAGAGTGTTGGTATGCTCATTATACCACAGCGTTGGATTGCTGTCCCTTATCTGTTTTAACCCTAGAGGAGCAACTACGTCTAAGGTGTTAGAAAATAGGGAGTTAACATTTTCTGTTATGCTCCCAATGTTTTCAACGTTATCTGTTACGGTAAGGAATGAAGACAGTTCTGGTAGATTTTTGATAAAAGAATCTTTAGTGGTAGAATTTATTGTTCTACTGTATTTATGGCAAGTAGCGGATTTTGCAGCTATAGGTAAATGTATTTTACAGGACACCAGATAATGATCTAAAATTATTACTCACTCTGCTGCAGAATATTGATGTCATCAGCATTTATACTGTAAAACAGGATTAGATTTAAGGTGTGATTACGGCTGTGAGTTGGTCCTGACACGTGTTGCGAGACACCTATAGTGTTCAAAATGTCTTTAAAAGCCGAACCCAATGCATCCTTTTCATTATCCATGTGGATGTTAAAATAACCAACAATTAAGACTTGATCGGTGGCCAGTACTACTTCTGATAAAAGGCAGCAAATTCCTTGATAAAGTCTGTGTGATGCCCTTGTGGCCTGTAGACAGTAGCCAGTAGAAATGACAAAGTCTGCTTATTTTTCCAGATGAAGCTATATTGAGCACCATTACTTCAAAAGAGTTGTAATTAAAGTCAGATCTTTGTGTAGCTGTAAATGTATTCGTATTAAGTGTAGCAACATCTCCCCCTTTGCCTTTTGGATGAGGCTTATGCTTATAGCAGTAATTTTGGGGGATTGACTCATTTAGTGTAATGTAATCGTCCCACTTTAGCCATGTTTCTGTCAAGCAGAGCACATCTAGGTTTTGATCTGTGATTATATTATTAACAAAAAGTACTTTTGTAGAGAGAGCTCTAATATTCAGCAAGCCAAACTTTATTAATTGTTTGTCTGTATTATGTATCTTTTTTATTTGTTTAACATTGATTAAATTGCCATTTAATTGTTTAGGTTTTTTTTATTTACCAGTACGGGAGACAAACACAGTCTCTATATTATAATATTTAGGTGATTCTGTGTTGCAAATTACGTGACATCTGTGACATGTGACGGCTGGCAGACAGTTGGTTAAGCCAGTCTGTCTGCTTCCTGACCTGGGCCCCAGTTAGTCAATTATTAGTAGTATTAATAAGACTATGTGCCAAATTAAATAACTGACCAGAACCAGCCCTAGAGGGATGGAGCCATATCTTTTCAACAGGTCAGGTCTACCCCAAAAACATTTCCAATTATCTATGCAACCAATATTACTCTGTGGACACCACTTATAGTTATAAACCACATCCAGACATTTAGTGATGACTATGTGCTATGTATTTCATTACCACAATAATCAGGGAGGGGGCCAGAGAATATTACTGTGTCCGACATTGTACTAGCAGGTTCGCATACCTCTTTAATATTATCTTTAGTAATCTCAGACTGATGGAGACTAATCATTTGTACCAATGTGTATAATAATCTTACTTAAATTATGTTAAAATTTGCTTTAATGTCAAGCGCTCTGGCTCCTGGTAAGCATGTGGTGGCTGGTGCCTCTATTTTCACGTTCTGTACAATAGAATTTCCGATAACTAGAGCACTTTCAACAAGTGTCCCAGTAGGTGCTTCACTGAGTGGAGAGAACCTGTTTGTTACTGTAATCAGAACGGAAGAGCAGTGTTTTGTCCTGCAGCTATGCAGTCTCACAGTCACAAAGTCTCCCCACTGCGGCGGATCTGCACCCAGAACTGAACAATGTATAGATCCAAAGTCTGGTCTAAAGCCCTATCACTCTTACGATCCTCGAGTAAAGTCTGGATGCATGTCTCTATTTCTGAAATCTTCTCTGTCAGCCTAACTATTTCCCTACATTCATCACATGTAAAACCCTAAGCGCAGACAGGGAAGGCTACACTAAACCTGTGGCAAACAGTGCATGTTACAATAACAGGAGAAGATGCCATAATTCACCGTATTTTACGAGTTATTCCTACTTACCGCAGTTGTTTGATAAACTCGGGAAGATGAAAAACGCAGGAGATGAAGACAATATAGACAGTAAACACAGAAAACAGCTGACCGGCTAGCACGGTGCTAACCAAACTGAGTTGTCTGTAATGAATAACAATCAAAAGCTAGCGGTATCTAGTTAATTCAATATGATGTAAATAATACACAAACAAATTACGTTTAATAATTTAGACATCAAAAGTAATGAGAAAACAAGTAGTGAGAAACGAGAGTCAGAGCAAGGCTAAGCAGAGGCACAAACACAAGCCACTTGCAGCAAGGCAGACAGGAATACTGTAATAAATATTACTGGCTTTATTTTCCTTTTAAATTTATTTAATATGTTTTGGTTGTAGGGTAAAGTTTAAACTAGACATTTCTTGACAGGTTTCGTGAGATTCCCAATATAAATGACAGCAAATAACCCAAACCAGCCTAATCCACAGACAGATGTTATTAGCACAGTTAAGTGATTATTCGTTGTTTGACTAGTGTTTGATTTGGTCTGGCTGGCAGCGATGACGCACTGAATAAATCTGCTGCAGTCGTGGTGTGTGATGTTTAACAGTTTGTTTGTAAACCTTTGGCTTCATCTAGCTTGTTCTGTAAACTAACCACTCCTGCCGCAGTGACTGGAGGTTTTTAAAACACAAACTGCTGCTAAAGTCCAGATGTGCTTGATCGCAGAGCTGTACTCAGCTTAGCACAAAGGGGCGAGTTAGCAGCGTGAGGTTTAGGACCAATTCGTGGGAAACATTTACTAAAGCAGTGATAAATTTGTGCTCTTTTCCATGGGCTGGCACTGAAGGAATGTCAGGATAATATTTCCGCTCAGCAGGGGTGAGCGACAAAACAATGGCTGTTGGGTGACAGTGTTTAATGGAGTCTCAGCCCGCTGCTGTCTGCTGCACACATGTGTGTTTTTGGAGTGCTGGTCAGGAGTTTTCTTGCTCTGCTTGTAGATCCTCTAGCATGAAGATCTCATTGGTCAATGCCAGTTGGCTGTGTTGCATCTGGTTGGCTCTCTCTGTTCTGTCGATAGCTGCCATGAAAAGACAAAAGTCTCTTTGTAGCTTTTAAGTTTTTCAAAACACTTCAGGGCATTGCGTGACTCACAGATATAAACGGTATAAAAGCAATTAAACTAGGAGGAAATGCCATGTGGGCAGTGCTGAACACTATTGGCTTTGTAAAGTTTGGCAGAATTGGTAAGAAATAAATACAGTTAAAAAGAGATTTTACAAACCTGACTGGTTTGATTCACACATGGAGACCTATTCAGACTAATGTGAATTGAAGTAAATTATTTTAGATGTTAAATATCAGCATTTGGACTTCAAAATAAAGATGATCTTTATTGATCTACAAAATAACTCTCCTAGTTGTGTTTGCTAAAGCAAGTGTTACTTTTATTCCCTGAGATTTTTTAAAACCCCAAACCCTAAGCATGAGAAGATTGTTTATGTTTTGAATGTAAATGATCTCTCAGATCCTGCGGCTGGTTGAGGAGAGCTGCACAGCAATGCCCCAGAAACCTCTCAAATCCACAGAAAACAAGAGTTAAGCACACTGTAGTAACTCAAACCCATGGTGCTATATTGAGTGCTACAGTGAGAGTGTGGTGTTTGCAGACACAGACCAGAGTTATAAAGCTTTCAGTATTCTCACTGACATCTACAATAACACTAGCTGTTTTAGACACACATACACACTTATCTAAATTGGGACATTCTATAGGTTTATGCTGTTTTTATACACAGCACGTTTGGGCATTTTTACAATAAAATTGTTTACTATTGTTATAGCATTTTTACAAATGAGAATGTCCCCGAAATTAGGTTTTCATAGATTTGTCAGGTTTTGCTCACTTTTGGGTACAAATTTGTCCTCAGTATATGGTTAAGTACCCTCTCCCACACACAGACACTTACACCAGCACTTGACTGATAGCTTTCAGAGGTCATGGTTGAAACACATACACATCGCTGTTCAGTGGATCATCGTGATGGTTTCAGCATGGATGTTTTTCCATGAGCAGTTGAAAAGGATGGCTCTGTCTACAGGATACAAAGCTGCTCATTTCCTTTTGTTTGTAAGAATAATGGCAGAAGGGAAAGCTTGGGGCAAGAAAGAACAATAAACATAAGTTAGACTTCAAATAGCAAGAAAAACTCAGAATATCAAAAGGTTGTGAAAAGGTAGTTTCAGTATTTCTCCTGCAGACACCTGCTGTCTGACTGGGTGTACATCTGGTCTCGAGCATATGAGTAACTTCAGGTGGACAAAAGCTTTAACAGTATCTTAGCACAACTTTGTTTCTCAAACACATTCATCTAACAGAGCCAGACTGTGTCCTTTAAATATATATCAGTGCACAGACAGTGTTGCACTTACAATAGTAGTCAAGGGGACAAGGTATGTTGTTAGCTTGTTCTGAGTTTGGATTTATTTTTGTTTAATAGGAACAATTGTGTGGGTTGACCTAATGCTACAGTGCGTTCTGTTCTCTCTTGCTGCCCTGTGGCCGTGGTCACGATAGGTGGAGCTTAGAGTGGTGACTCCATCTTCCAGACTTGTTGACTCTGTGACAAACTCCTCCCCCCTCTGACATTTGTCTTTCCCTCAGTTATGTGGATGTATTGTCTTCAGCACTCCTCTACAATGGGCATTTCATTGAGTGGCGTGGGGGGAATGCGTGTGGCCGCATTTGTTTTGGAGTGGATCAGGGGCCCAGGGAGGTGGGCTGCAGCTGTGAGAGACCGCCCCTGATTCACCATGTGCTGTGTGATCCATTACTCCTTTGAAAGGAACTTCAGTGAAGGACAATTTGAGCATGATGTGACACGTATTGTCTGACGTTCCTCAATGACAATCGTCCAAGTGGCTCTCCTCAAAGGTCTGGCATGTGTCTGGTCATTGAAACCCAATAGATGCCCCTGCATTCCTCTCACCACGTACCAAACATGAAAGTTGGATGACAAGAGGAGAAAAGAATCAAATTTACTCCGTAGTGACTACTCCAAAGAATACACATTCCAGGAGAGCAAAGCCTTTATATCGGAGAGAATCTGAAGAGAAGTGGAGAGAGTTCCCAGGGTTTATTTTCTTTCAGTTTAATCAAATTTGACAGACCATTTAACATGCAACATCAACCTTTCTAATCTAGTCAAGTTAAAAAAAGTTATCACACTACAGCTTGACACGTCTTACGTCTGTGTGATGCTCATTTGATTGGTGTTCAGAGGCAAAAAAAAAATGTACAAGATCTGCGGGGGATGAAAAGGTTGTGGTTGAACTCAGGTTCAGTTAATCCTGTCTCAGGTGTTGCTGTAAATGACCCATGCCACCAGAGACGGGATGGCACAGCTCGTCATTGTTCAGCAATGTAATAGTGCGCTAGATGTAAAGGTGACACACAGGTGTGGAGAGTTAAACAGGTAATGCTGCATAGCTGTGCAGTGGAAATTTGAAAAGCTGTGGGCCAGCCGATGTCTGAACAGATTACCCCTAACAGCACAACGACACTGAGCCATACGCAACAAAGGTCTGCTACATACCATTAAATGCCTGCCAAAACTGCACACATGACCAGTAATCATCCTGAATTTTGTAACACAGTTTAATGATAATTGGACTATAAGACATACACAAACATATTATGGAGAATAGTTACACTGACAGTGTTTTAGGAGAGAAGTAAAAATCTAGAAGCGATATGGGTGAATTTAGCTTTGTACACCAGCCCAATGGTTAAATGTTAAATCATTTATTCACAACACAGAATGCTGTCTGGGAATGTGTTGCCTATAACAATATGATTTTATTCTCAATATGGCCAAAAATCATGATTTATTGTTCAGAAGTGTGTTTTATCCCAGTTTTGGTTGACGTGTCCTTCCATCATTACTAATCATTTCATTACAATTAACTCCACAAATAAGAGGACAATTTTGAACGTTGAAGTCTGTTTCCTAGAGGATTTATTTTGTATTTATCTTTGCATTTATATTTAAATTATTTTAATATATTTAAAAAAAAAATTTGAAATGCAATTTACTAAATCAAAACTCCAAAGCTCAGTTGTTGATATGTATGTTATCATACATAGATAACTGTTGTTATCTAGAGAGTCAGTCTGTAATGAAACAGACTGGTTTTAAGTTTAATGGTTTTAAGTTGTACTAAACGTTACAAACGATCATTTGAGCCTCAAGTACATGTGTAATTTGATTATTCCGTGAGTGACTCAGCACAGCTGATTCAGAAAACTGATTGAAATCACAGTCTTGACAGTGTGAGTGACAATCCAATTTAAAGAAACAACGGGTGTTCAGTCGCTCTCAGCCTCAGACTTCATGCACATAGACCAATAGATTTGTGTTGTAAAGTTACTAGTTTTGATATGTGGAATTGCCAAAGTTTCTCAGATTATAGTGGCATCAAATCTTTAAAAAACACTCAGCGTTTCACGTAAGTTACCAGAGTTTGAAGCATATGGCGAGTAACGTCTACATGCACATGCATTTCAGTTGTTTCTTTGTGTGAAATCATGATGGCTTGTACCTTCCCACAGCAGATCTATAGAAATGAAAAAATTGTCAGAAAAGGCAAGCAGAGTGCATTAATTGTCAATGTAGGAGAGAGAAACAAAGAGAAAGGAAGGTTGTTGGGGGTCTGTCTGTAGAGCTCATGTCTCTTGAAGGATTATTCACAATGAGTGCTTTGTCCTGTGGACTTTAGCCTAATATCTGTCCAGTCTTTATATTTGTACCTTTTGTGAAACGTCTGTGTCCCGTCATGAGCGGACAGGGTTTTGTGTGAAATACTCTTTTGTTTATTGTGTCCTCGTTGCTTCAGTTTTATGTCAGCTGGCATATGGACTGTCTTACCAGATGCTGTTGGGTTCTGCTTTTAGCTTCCAGAAAATGAGAGCATTGGGTCTTTGTAAGGAGTGCAGATTTATTCTTGGCAAATGCTTTAAACCACAAAGGCTAAGTATTTTGACACAAAATCCTGTGTCGAGCTGTAGACACACCCTCATTCTGTGTATATTTGGCATCAGTGTTATTTGCGTGTCAGAGTTGTGCTATTACTGTGAGTGGAAAGCTGGAGTTAAAGAGATTTTAAGGGCATGTTTAAATGATTCAGTACAGTGTAGTGAAATATGTCAGATCACAGAAGGATACTGCATTTTTGGGCATATTTGCTGTAGACAGTGGCAATGCAAAAACACCCAATTACCCAGTTTAGAATGTTCTCAGAATGTTGGCTAATGTTCTCTAAAAGTTCATAAAGTTATCAAAAATATTTTTGCAGTAACGATAGAAGAACCTTTTATATACATTATATATCATATCAAGAATAAATATATACCAAGAATAAATCTGCACTCCTCACAAAGACCCAATGCTGTCATGGCTTTTCTGTAGCTTAGTGGTTAGAGCATGGTGTTAACAACGATTTCAATAGTCATATAAATCTTATTGAATTCTAACATGGCTCATGGTTTTTCTTTATTTAGCTCATTTAACAATTACAGTGGCATAAAAAACGTTTTTTATACGTTAATCATCTTAGTTGTATATTACACCTTGGGTACTGTAGTACAGTGTATAGGCAACATTTGAATACGTCATTGTTGTACTCTTAATTTGAAGGTTTAAGAGATAACAAAAACGTTAAATTTGTTATGTTCTAGGAACATTCAAAGCATCCAATTTTTAGGGTTGTAATAACGTTATTCTTGGTTATAAAAATATTATTCAAATGTTTATAAATTGTTTTTAAAACGTCTTGGTTACGTATGTAACCCCAGGGAACGGAGACGTTACATCAACGGACTGACGTATGAGGTCTTGCTTGAGAGCCCTACCACCTTTGAGTGGTAAAAAACATGTCAATGAATATGGGCCGTCGGTCCGTTCGACGTTACGGCAACGGACTGACGTACGGGGTCCCTGTGGAAAACGCCACAAGCTGACTCATGTTACGGGCTAGGAATGCAAGTATGGGCAGGCGAAGCACAACAGTTCCCCTGCCTCCATAACCTATCCAGCGCTCTGCGCAAGCAACCCATCGCAGCCCAGTTGGGTGCGGAGCCTGGATGTGGAGAGATCGTGGCGATCTTTCCTATCCCCCCAGGAGAGGGCAACTCGGTGCACAGGTCTCCTTCCTCTCGCAGTATAGCCACGAGAAACACTGGGAAGAATGCCCGTTCTAGAGGAAGGGCGTTGCGGAGACCACACCCTGCTAAAGGAGGTAATGTGTGGAAATGAGGTACAGACTGACAAGGCAGTACTACCTATAGGAAATGTCTCTGTGCACGTCCTACCTACTGGGACGGCTCACTTCCCCTAGAGACTGGCAACCGTACGGCGGCAAGGGAAAGACACAGGTTCACCGATAGGGAAACCGTACCGGGGAGAATACACACGTGGGATTAACAAGGGGGAATCATTACACATGGGGCACCCAGTACAAGGGCTGACTGTAGCATACACATGAGTGCTGGGCCTGGCGTGAGGCTCCTCCGCCAAGCCTGCCCGCCGGCGGGTGCTGGAGGAATCACAACATAGGGTTCACCTGCTGGGAAACCACTGCGAAGGAATACAACTGCCTATGTCCCCCTATCCTAGGGGGCAGGCGAATGCAAGCGAAGACACCAAGCCTGTCCTCTCGCCCACTAGCCAGTGGGCCCCAACACACGGGAGGATACAGGCTCTACAATGAGGTTGTAGAACCTCACAAATGTGTGGGGTGTCGCCCAGCCCGCAGCTCCGCAAACGTCTGCTAAAGAGGCACCATGCGCCAACACCCAGGAGGAGGCAACACTCTTAGTCGAGTGAGCCCTCACTCCGGGGGTGCACGACATGCCTTGGGACTGACACGCCAAGGCGATGGCATCCACTATCCAGTGGGCCAACCTCTGTTTGGAGAGGGCCTTTGTGTAGGCCCTGGGGCCAGCTGTGTGCCAACGCATCCGTCCTTCCACGAATCAACTCAGATCAGCTGGACCGCCTGGGGATGGAGTCTCCACTCTCCTGGGCCTATCAGCTGCCGTGAGAGCACTTCGGCCACATGGTTACAATCGCCTGGAAAGTAGGTGGCGCGAAGCAACCTGAGTCGCCGCTGACTCCAGAGGAGGAGATGGTGGGCGAGTTGAGACATGCGACTTGAGCTTAACCCGCCTTGGCGGTTGATATACGCAACGGTCGCTGTGTTTTCCATACGAACTAACACATTCCTGCCCTGCAGCAAAAAAAAAAATGGAGCAGAGCCAAGCACTGCCGTCAACTTGAGGCAATTGATGTGCCACAGGCACTGAGGTCCTGTCCCAGCCCGTCTTGGAGGCATCCGTTGTCACAACAACATGCTTGGATACTTGTTCTAAGGGCACATAGAAAGGCAATGTCCAACCAAGGGCTGAGGGTTTGGCGGCAGACCGGTGTGACAACCACACGGTGTGTGCCGCGGTGCCATGCCCACCCCGGGACTCAGTCGTGTAGTCAACCCGCATCATCCTCAGGCTCAGAGAAGATCAGCCCACTCTCCGATGCAACGATCGACATCCGATCCCCATTAAATCCTCATCCGGAGCGCCAAAAATGATAGTGGGCCCCGCGGGGGAAGCGGCACTATCACCTGGCATCTCAGACCTCAACGCCGTAGAGGACTGGGAGGACCACGGGGACTGACCCAACGGAGAAGGCCCCACTGTCACTCTTAAGGTCTCCCAGTATGCTAACCAGCTCTGCTGCTCTAGGGCATTTGGAGAGAGAGAGAGTCGTGACCGCAGCGTTGAGATAGGCATGCTCTCGCAATGAGAGCATGACCCCACCATGAAAGCTGTCTCAGCATGCTTTTTGCCCAGGCATGTAACACAACAACCATGGCCATCAGATGAGGTAAGGAAATGACCGCACCCAGAAACGCACGGGCGAAAAGACATCCTGAAAAAGAGAGCTGGTCGTCTTAGGAAAATCGCTCTTTATGGAAAATTCGCTCTTTTATGCCGCAGGTCTGCCGAAGCACATGGGGACTGCTGAACAGCTGAAAAGAGAACAGCTGGATAACGCGCACACACACACACACACACACAGGGAACTGTCTTAGTGTACGTAATCAGTGTATATCATCTGTCGGTCTGTGTGTGTTTGTAGGAACTGTGGTTGTTAAAATGAGGTTTCTACAAACATTCACATGGTTTATGACAAGTCATTTCATATTTCACCTAAAAAATCAACAGTAAAACAAGATATTTTTATGAAGAAAATAAAGCCTACCAATGACCAATACTGAATTTTAGCATTGTGAATTTATTCATCCATTCGTTCCCTACACCACCTAATAGGGACTGCTGGAGTCTACCAGCTCTTATGAAATTATGTCTGTTAATTAAGCAAAACACCAACCAAAATCTCTGATTAGATTTAAAAATCTTAATACAGTGTACAGCAGTAGCAGATAGCAAGAAACTGTTCAAGCTGTTTTTTGATTGAACTACTGAATCGGTAATGAGAATAAGACTTGAAAGCAAAGACCTGCTTAATTGTTATTTAAAACTCAAAATATAAGAATTTAAAAAAGTTCTAAAATGTTTTTTCTCTTTGGCAATTTTTTAGGCTAATTTTGTATTTTTTCTTTTGGGTGACTTACCAGAACACAAAAGATTCAGTCTTATTTTGAAGTGTTTTTATATTGTCATAAAACATCTAGTTAAGACTGAAATGAAGTTCAGTCAAAGCAACAAATGACCATTGAACAATAAATTCCTCCCTCAGGCTCAGAGCTGTGTAAGTGCTTTGATGGCTGGTTATATTATTGAGTTCTGTGGGTTCATGAGACAGCTTCTGCTTTCAGAGATCTAAAATGGACAGTTTTCACAGCACAATTTGTTTCTTGTTAGTTTTCAGTATGGAGTTGTTTAACATACTGGCTGTCGTCCAGCGTTGGTGCATTATACAGTCATAATGAGATAATCTAAAATCATGCAGTATTCCCTGTTCAAGTTACAGCATAAACTAGATCGTAAGCACTCAGCTCTTTGCACTGGAAACACACATTTTGCCCTGATATTTTTGAGAATGTTAAATAATATTAAATGGCAATAAAGTGTCATTAAGGTCAAACACTTTTTTTAAAGGCCACAGGAGTCAACAGCATAGTGTATTAAACAATGACACAAACCTTTTTATTGTGCTGAGAGTCAAGCAACTTCCAAACTTCCCAAAAGGCTTTGCTTTGTCTCTGACAGGAAAGGCAGCAGTCATGAGTCACCCGCTTACTGTTATAATCTCTGTATTCAAAGCCTTAGATTTGGGCTGTGTGTGTGACTGTCCTTTAGCCCACATCCACACAACAACAATAATATAGACAGGCTGTCTGCTAACAGATGTGTGCATTCAATCTGTTTAACTTTCAAGTTGTTGGTTTTGTTGTAATGGCAGACTGTAGTGTTGGGAAATATTCACAATATATTCAGAATTATTTAACTGAAAATGTAAAATTAAGCAATTTTATTTGACCATTTAATGTTTTTTTATTTAAACATTGTAAGTGAAAACAGTGTTTGTATTGGTATATTTAATACATTTCTGAAAATTACTTCTAAACAAAATCCAGACTTCTGTAAAATACCAGTCAAATATGTATTAAAATGTTCCTTCTTTTAATTTGCGTTCTGCAGTTTAGTTTGCTTCGCTTCTCATTCTTAAATTGTATTTATAACAAATATTTAATACAACATATTTCATGATTTATACATAATGATACTGGCATCAAACCCATATTAGTTAATGTTTTGGGTATTAATCTCTATAAGGCATTGTATAATCTGCTGGCCATCAGTTACTACAGAAATAGCAGAAAACAGTGAGTGAACAGGCAAGTAAATCTCGGCCAGGTCTAAAGTTAGTCCACCAATGGCAGCTGGGCAGTTCCTCACTCCCACACTCACAGGCCAGCTGTCCGAAAAACCACGAGCCGACTAAAGTCCTCAACAGCTGAACAGATCTGATGCTGGACGACTGCAACTTTCCACTTGCTGAAGAAATATTTTTGGAGTCTGTTTCCAGACAAACACTGCAACTATTTGTTGCCTTTTTTTACTGTCTTGTGTCGGTCCAACATGACATGCTGGCAGTTGAGACGTATTTATTCTGTGTTTCTGTGTTTTTCTTTTTCATGCAAGTAAAAGGAAGTTACACATATCATTTCTGTGTCTCAGACAGTGTGTGAAATCGTTGTCAGTGATTGTTTTGAGGAGTAACTAAGTAAAATTAGTGGTGCTACTAATTTAACTACTTTTTGTGACAGCAGCTGAGCTGTTTTTTTAGCTACCTTTCCCCAGTTTCTGTAACACTGTGTTACATGCACAGCCCTTCACATAAAGTCACATAAATACTGTTCTGACTGCAATAAATGGCAATAAAAATGTCATGTAGCTTACTCAAAAAGGTATCCTGACTGTAGTTCATGTACTTGAAATTATGGTAACTTTAAAGGTAACTATAGCAATAACTATATCGGCGTCCATAATGCTATGTTTATTCTAAGTTTGTGCACTGGAGTAAATACACAAGCCCTTAGAATAGATTTGATTGGCCGTTAATGTTTTATTTTTCATCAGCTGAAATTGTTCCTTGTATCTTTATTATTATAGTTGTGGTGTGGACTGTGCTATTCTCTTACATTTAGAATGATTTTCAAAACTTTATAGTTATCACCCACAGTGTGAAAAAGCCTTAACTTGTAGCTTAACCAACCACTGTTTCAGAGCACTGGAAAACCAGTGAAAGGTCTCATTGGTTCACTTAGGTTGTCCTCACTGCTGACCAGGCTAACTAACACAAGCCACGACTCGTCCTGTTTCCAGAGATGTCAAGCTTTAGCTTTATTGTGTGTGCGGGCAGTTGTGAGTTATCTGGATGACTATAATTAGTAGCGCATTCCAATTCCTGTGCACCCCTCCCTCGTATTTTCACATTCAATTAAATACCTCCAGCACTGAGTCCAGCACATCCAGCTGGTGTCCCTTAACAATCCCACCGTCCAAATCCAACCTGTGGTGATCCATCTTTTGGACAGGCCCTCTGTCACAACTCCTTTCTCCCTCTCCTCTTCAGAGGAGCTGCTTTTGTGCTGGGCGGGCCGGAATTCCCCAGTAACCCGAGCGCAGATATTGGGAAAGTGGATCCTATTCTTTTGTTCCTGTTTTTAGTTAGCACAGCTGGGTGGAGAAAGTATGAGAGCCACACTGAGCTGCTGTCCGCCTGCAGACGGGGAGGAGGCCACTGACTCAGCTACAGTCACTGTCCACCCTCAAATCACGGCTGTGAGGTGACTCGACCTTTCAAAAACCTCTCAGAGGTTTGAGATAGAAACTAATGGCTATCAAAGCAAAGAATTTTGGGGAAATGTATTTATCATGTTAGCATTTAGCATTTATTAACCCTCTGGGGTCGGCAAACGCGCCGGTGCGTTTTGAGGCATGTTTTGATGATAACGCGGAAATGAACGTAAAATGCTCCGTCATTTTTAATCGTACAGATACAGCCAATACATCATTTGAATCTGTAAAGGGTCTATTTTATTTGTATACACTCATAATAACAATAAAACCCTGTGCTTTTATAAAAAGAAGAAAACAGACAGGGTACGCACTCTGCCGTCGCTGTCTCTGTCATCTCT
>JAZGTJ010007779.1:5491-22202 GCA_036877575.1 Botia almorhae | reverse complement strand
ATCTAATGGTTGTGATTCAATGTTTGGGAAACGTTTAAGTAACGATAGCTGTTATGACAGTGTGTGGGGCCGTGCTCACAGGACGCGATCTGCGCTATTTAGTTTTTGGTCTGGATGCACAAGCGTCAAACGGACGCGTTTAATTATTGCGTCTCGGTGTGTTTTTAGCCTCTTCCCCCAGCGTCGAGTTTTTGAGACTGTTAAGTTAAAAATAGTTCAACTTTTAAAATTAAAGTTTGCGATTATTTTCTTCCCGTTACATCTATGGATTTTTGTACGGAAGATCTCGTCCCAAACGTGAACGGTTCCTGATTCTCTCACGACAATCCGCAACTAAATGAAGTTTATACCGATTCTTCACAACCGAACAATATTTGTTAATATCTACATAGCAATGAGTACCTTTGAAATACATTTATCATAAACGCGTTTGTGTGGATACAGAGTTGCCAGTAAATCCACAGAACAGACAGTGAACCCCCGATGGTAAGTGTCCAAACCGTGCTTAGATAAACAACTAACTCTATAACCTACATAACTAATACAATAAAACGACTTACCTTGACAACGTGTTTGACTCGGTGAATAAGCCAAAACCAGCAGGAGAAAGAGCGAGTTGGTTTGGACCACAATCCTTACGCACATACTGAAACGACTCCTAAAAACACGGTAACAGATGTCCTTTTGTTAAAAAAATCCGGTCTAAATTACTCACAGGTCAACGAAATGTCTGTAAGGTTTCGTAATCGTACAGATCGTTGCGTCGCCTATGGGCTACGCGTTTCTGTCCAGCTGAATCGAGCAGAGCTCCGGCAGCAGCGCAAAGAGGGGCTGAATCACAGGCTGTTGTAAGCGGACTGCTCGCTGTGGTGGTTCAGCACCGCGGACAGCTCCCGCATCCGAACACTAACACACCTCGACACGGCTGGAAACTTGGACAGCACAGCCTGGCGTTCATTCAGCAGCGCGTCATTTGAGTCAGATCGCAGCTTTTATCTGTGTAAAAAAAAGGAATATCATCAAACCGCCGCAGCACTGATTTTAAACAGATAACACAAGCACTTTTCAACAAAGTTTCAATATTTCACAATAAAGATTACTGGGTTTTAGCTGACACACAACAAAATAATACATGTATTGTTAATGATGAGTTACACCTGTGGTTACCCTTATGAGACCCTGTGTCAACATGAGAGAAACGAACTTCAAACGTTGATCAAAACTGACATCGCTGGTTAAGCTGGTTACAAGTAGTTTGTCGTGTGATTTGATATATTTGTTATAGATTGCAGTGAATTTCATATATTTTAAAGTCAAAGCTGATCTCCAAAATTGAGCCCCAGTGGATGTCAACAAAAACAGCTATAAAACAGAGGGGGAAAAACAATGTTTGCATAAAAAAGCAACAGCAGGCTCTCCTGGCTCCATTTTACAGCTCGAGTTGTTTGGCTAAAGCCTAAATCTCATTGCTCAGACCATCCGCCAGAGATTTGAGCTCTGCGGCTCTGCAGAGTCTGTCTGCTTGGCTAATGAAAATCAGTGCTGTGAAATACAGTGACTGCTCAGTCAAAGCAATGAAGTCATCATCGAACTCACAGGCTAGGCCATCATTTCAGATGGGATGCTGACTAACCAGCCATATAGTATTACTTTAATGTTAACCCACAGTATAACATCCCATATCTAGTACTTGTTAATAACTGTAAATTTGAAAGACTTTGACCTTGCCAATTACAATATTGTGTTTCTCCTGTTTCTACTGTAATAATCATTAAAAAACATTATTAGAATGTTACTGTAATGTTTTTTCTATAGTATGTTCTGTGCCCTGTTGTATTAGCATTACTGTAAATATTAATCTGGGAACAATAATGTTTTTCCTCCTAATGCTGAAAAATGATATTTAAACAGTGAAATGAAAGATATTTCATTGTGCTTCTTATTGAGCATGTCATTTGAACACAGCTGTTGTGTAAATGTACTGCGGAAGGCGCTGAGTTCTTCCTCGACTGACAGATGTTTTGTCTCTGTAGCTGAAATCATCGAATCTCTTTGTTCTGTTGTTCTGTGTTCAAAAGTGTCTTAGAACGGGACACCCGTATCTCTACTGATAAAGTTATTCTGTGTTCATGAGCCATCTGGCAGAGAAATGTCTCTCTCAGCTAAACACCCCGTCGCATTAATACACATCGCAGTTTAGGTGTGTGTGGTTAACTTTGTATTTATGAGGATCAATCACTGGACATCTATATATCAAGTTATAAAGGATTACTAGTCTTAGCCATTATCAGACCCTTGGCTGACTGTCTGACACATAGGGCACACTTTACTTGAAACACTTCAGGAGTTTGGAAGCTGTCATCTGACTGGTTGAATTCTACAGGATGTTCGGTAGAGATCACAATTTTTATTGGTCTGCCTGAAAGTGAACTGTGATTGGTTGCTTTACATGTCAGTAAAATGGCCTCTTGGCCAATGAAAGCTGTGATAGAGTCTGAGGGTCTGACGAAACGAGAAGTACTTCTAAATCTAACCCTTACACAAAGCGTTCTTTTATCTGTGGCCTTTCAGAGGTGAGCCGAGGCCACTCATGCCCAAATGAACAGTATCAAGGAAAACCACATGTCTGAGATAAGCATACTTGAACCCTATTTCAATACATTTATGACACTCTCCATTATCTTTGAGCCAGTGTGCCTTCTGGAGCATCTGCTGAGATGTTATCAGCATGAGCTTATGTAACAAAGTTTTTATGCTTGTACATAAAGGCCGGTTCAGTTATGTTCAAACACCTCGGGAAGAAACAGGTCAAATCTGACCGTCGGGTCTACATCAGTTTTCTAAAAGTTTTCTTTAGCTGCGTCTCAGAACACACACACACACACACCTGGGACCACTTTTAAGACCAAGTAAATTATTCATTGGGCACGAACAAACATTACTTTGTTTGCATGTAGGGGTGGTAATATTAATATTCATGAGGCAGGACCGACGCTTAGACTGCTAATAAGTCATTTTGACATGATCACATCCTGCAGTGTAACATTCATTGTACATTTCTCGCAATTGTGCATGTAGGTTTTATTACTCTTTTTCTATTGATTTTTAGCAATATTAACCTTAAGACACACCATGAGCTGTTATATAATACAAATCTACAAATCTGTGACAAACATAATATTTACAAAAATTGCGGAAAATACATTACCCACAATCCATACGTACAGGGGAAATGAGAAAGAACTTTACTCAGCGCTTTGGAAATTACATAACTGATTCAATCTCTCTAAATTTTCAAATACGTTCATTTCTTCATGTTAAGCAGCTATTTATTTCCATTTTCAAACCTTTTGTTCATCAAAATAAGTGTTGTAATGTTATGACTCATCTTGGAGCTGTCTGTTGTGTTTCGTGGACAAGCGCCTATGCAGAAATAAATGAGGAAAACCTGCAGAGAGAGACACTGACCTCATGCTCTTTACAGGTGTGGCCGCACATGTGCTATAAAAGCCTTTACGTCGCTCGATAGATTATCATTTTCACCCTTAACAAAATTATATAATATAATTAAGTTACTAATGTGTTTCTGGCATCTAAATGTTGCCTTGAGAGCGATGACATAATAAAGTCTCATCACCAAACAGCCAAATCACAGTTGTGAGATTTGTTCCTGTAGCTCAGTTGGTAGAGCATTGCGTTAGCAGCGCAGGGGTTGTGGGTTTGATTCCTTGAGGAGCACACCCACAAAATTTGAACTTGAATACTGTGAGTCACTTTGGATAAATCCATCTGTATTCTCATCTGAAGAAAATAAAGATCATATTTACACATGGAGGCCCCCAGGGGTCCTGCCACACAGCAAACAGAGCAGCTGTCAACAAAATGACTCGGTTAAACCCAGAGGCCTACAACAAGCCCTGCCTTGACATTAATAAGCACAGTGTCTGACACACAGTCTCTGTAGAGAACTGTTCAAGGCCCTTCAACATACTAGATCAGCTCTTATCCAGACAGATGCCTAATAAACCCTGTTCAAATAAACAACATCTCCCTCCTTCTGTGCGACTTCAATAACAAAGACGTTACAGAAACCGCAAAAGAACAAATTACCTTTTGATTAGAAAATAAAACTTTTCCTAATTCTGGTAAATGTCAACATACAAAAACATGATGAAACAGGAAGAAATTCGAACAAAATGTTGTGATTCCACAGGGTTCCGTGAAATTTACAGGCAAAAAATGTTTGTCAGATCTCGCAAGAAAAACAAGAACTCTGACCTCACAAAACAAGCCTAAAATAAGCCGCTACAAAATTGGGAAAGGGAAGATTTATGTATCACAGGAAAATGCATCTGAGAGTTTTATGACCATCTAAGTCAATGAATAAATTTGCTCTCTCTCGTGCGCACACATATTATAAGTCATTGTTATGAAAAACAAGCTTAAAGTTACTTATGCAGACATGGCAACACTGAGGGAAAATGTTTCATTCACTCAAAAAAGATGCTTTACTATGCCATAGAAGAATGTTTTTTGGCTGTATGTTCCATAAAGAACCTTTATCATACAGGGAACCTTTTTGTTTCACAAATGGTTCTTTGTAGAGGGAAAAACCTCATGAATGAAATGATTCTTTGACTGAATGGTTCTTTGGGGAACCAAAAATGGTTCTTTTATACCATCACTGTGAAGAACCTTTTGTAGCACCTTTATTTCTAAAGTCACCAGGTGCACAAGATCGTTTTGTTTCTAAAAGCAGGAGGTTCTGGTAATACACAGTTCTTCTGCTTCATTCAGCCTAAAGTCACACAACATAACATGATCTTCCCTCAAATGAGCGCCCAGCCTCATTAAAGATCAGAGGTCATTCTGACTGTTTGGATATGCGTTTTTGAAATGAGTTTCCGTGACATTTATTTTATTGTGGAGATTTATGCCACAGCACCGATAATACACCAAAAGAGAATTATAATCTATTAAACTCATTGACCCTCACACTGGCAGAAATCTCACACCCACTTCATTAGACTGCAGGAATTCTTGGGCTGTGAAATATTTAATGTTTTATTTATCAGAGAGAAACCTGTGGTTTTACTGTTTAGAGATTATGTGAAATGGCTATAGGAGCAATCATAGCTTTCTCATTAGCTGATATTTGTGGGAAAGGTTTGGCAGGCTGCCTGCAGGGCTAGACAAAAACTGGCTGAAGCATTTTGTCAGCAGTTATTTGTGCAGTTTGCGTAGGCCGCAGAGAGTCAAAATGTATTGTTCCCCTATTCTGCACAGCAGAGCTACAGTAACACAGCATCTTAGTTCCTGTCAGATCTAAAGCTGTGACTGAGAGTTGCAAACACATGACTAGTTAGCAACCCAGCTAACAGGAACGTTTCTAGAACATTGACTAACGTTCTCTAAAAATTCTCCCAAAGTTATAATAATTTTATTCTGAACTGAACCCAGAAAGCATAAACATCATCATTGCCACTTCTGGAAATCCAGCAGAAAGATAAATGACAGTTTCAAAACTTCATTGGCTCACTAAATGCCTTCTGTTGATATTTGTAGTTTGCAGAATTTCCCCTCAGGAGTTTATTTCATCTGTTCTGCTAATGAACTAAAAAATCAAACGGATAATAAGTTTTCACGTTTAAGCAGTTCAAACGTCTGAAACTTTTTGGTGGAATTTCTATAATGACCTCCATACTGTAGAGTGTAGTGATTACAAATATTAAATATTAGTATTATATAAATATTAAATAATACAAACTATTAAATATGTCATTGTTGACATCAGAAAAAAGAGAGATTAAATGTCATAAAAGTGTGATCTGTATTGTGTATTAACCAAATATGATTTTGTGGATAACGATTAACACTTTCCTGCCGAAATTGGTATGGACGATCGATTACTCCTGTCTTTGGACTCGTTCACCTGCTGGGGGCGGGGGCGCGCTGCTCAAACAATACACTGACTCAGAAGGTGAAGCAGCTGCTCGTGCCCTGTGTCTTTATTATACTATATATTCCCTCACCAGGTAAGAAATGTAGAAATTGTCATAGGAATTAGTTCATTGTATGTTCATGTATGTTAGTGTTGTGAAAATGACAAAAGTCATGCTCTAAAGCATTGTAGGAGACTCCCATCAATTAATGTTTGAAAGTTCGATTCAATTACATACATATATATATGTGTGTGTGTGTGTGTGTGTGTTTCGACAGTTTATACGACAGATAAGAGTAACAAGTTTCAGGAGAAAGTGTAATTATTGTGTTCATACAAATGTAAAAAGATATAATTATTTTTTTTAAATAACATGCTCTAGTTCCAGACTTCATTTAAGTAGTTTAAAACATAAAACATGGTACGTACGTTTAAATGTTACAGAGAGTGTCATATATGGATGTTTTATGCCATAAATTAATTATTTTCTTAATGTACATTGCATCCCAAATGTTTACTAAAACTGTTTGTTTAATGGAAAACGGTGCCTGATGAGAATCTCTATTTATTTCAGATTTTTCTGCATATTGTGACTTTTGATAAAGATATCTTTCTATGTTTTACGTTTACTGTTATGTGAAAATGCAGAAATAATTGCATTAATGAGAACAAAACAAAACACTGACTCAGAAGATGAAGCGGCAGCTCGTGCTCTGTTTCTTTATTATGGTATATATTCCCTCACCAGGCAGTAAGGGCGCTACATAGAGACATTATGAAAGGAATAATACAAATAATCTTTAGTTAGGAATAATATTTTCGGTTAGGAATAATAATTTGTGCGCACATTGCACAGAGTTTGAGTGCATCCATATTAATATAAATATTCTGAGTCCTGCAGTCAAAACCAGAGCGACCATTCAAAACAGTTAGCGCCTGAACTTATATAGGCCTATAGTTAGGCCTATAATACATAATGTATATCATGTTATGTTTATGTGCATGTTATGTTTATGTGCATGTTATGTGCAACACTTCCTGAATCGGTCTGAAGAGCTGAGCACCTTCTGACCTCTGATAGGCTAAATCAAAGCACCTTAAGCCTTTTCCGGCCAGAAAAAGTACATTTATACACTAGTGAGCAGCTCATAACAGCAGAGGGTTTCTCACTGTGTACAAGAGGTTTAAGTAATTTCCAGTAAAGAGCAAATTAGATCAGTGAAGAGAGTTCAGAAGAGAGAAGAGAGAGACTGAGGCTGAACTCTTGAGTTTCCTGCAGCACAGATTGGAGAGAAATCCCAGCATGCCTCTCCTGTGTGTCCTTACGATGCTGCTCATCTGTCAGGACCCCCTGGAGACGCCAGGGATTAAATGCTATTTTTGTGTTTGCACACCGCACTCTAGTCTGCCAGACAGATGTTCTTTTACACAGTTAAAAAGAAGCTAATTCCAGCAAATTTACACCATTGTCATTGCAGAGGGTTTTTCAGGGCAATTTAGCATGTGTTACAGGAATCGTGTGTGGTTAGGAGATATGCAGGAACTAATGCTGTTTGATGGTATTAATGCAGTGCAGCTGCAATGACATGAGAGTGAGTAAACCATGACGGCATCAAAATGAGATGCAGTACAACATTCAACAACATAGTGCTTCATGTCCCCATGAACCGGTTCGCAATTGTTCATTTTGTGATGATGTCACATGATGTCATTGTTCATCTGGTGATGGCTATGTGAGACATAGCAAATGCTACTAGACAGTCTGCGATGACATCAGTGAGTTGTGATGTTTTCAGTTGTGATGCTTTGCTTCATTGACACTCTGCTTCATTGACACTCAGTTCCACAGACAAATCTTTAAGACAATCACCCGAGCCAGCAGGCGGCAAATACATCGATCTTAACATAGACTCTCTATATCTTTGCAAAAACCACATTCAGAAAAAAACAGCCATGAAAACCGATCAACGTGTTTTATTTACAACCAAACGAACGCAAAATTCTTTTGTGTGTATATGTATACATAAATATATTGCTCTTATATATCCGTTTGCTTTACTGCATAAGCCACTGCACACACCAAAAGTCTCTTGTCTGCATAGAATTTCATAATAAAAGTCCTAATGCATAGGAAAACAGGGAAGGGGACACACTGTACCGCACATGCGCACACACCACACACACACACACACACAAACTCAGAAAGTATTAGACTCCCATCAATAATGAATATCTTGTATTTTGGCAGAGTTAAAACATATATTAGCGAGTTATTGCTGCCTTAAAAGTCATTTAAGGCCAAAACATGATGCATCACTCTTAATAAACTCTCTAGAAACATGTTTTCGGTTTAAGATTAAAATACTATTATTCAGTAAACCAGTACTACAGTAACTTCTAGAAAGTCAACAGAGGTTTATCTCTTAAAGAAACAAGATAAAAACAATTAAAGACCCTGTTTCATTAATTTAAACTAGTGTTACACATTGCACTCAAGCAAATTCAAGGCAAAAGGGCTCATGAAGATCTACACAAATAAAGCAAACGTACATTAAATAAAGATTCTCTTTTCACATTATATTACTTCATTTTCCTTCAGGCATTATTGATGGAGACATATGAGGTCTAAATAAATATGTGACACACAGCTGCAAAAAAAATCCCCCGAAACACTGCTGATTATAGAGAGAAAGAGAGAGTGAACAGACTGACATACAGAATCAGTACAGGAGCAAATGTGGGGGAAATAGGGAGGCAAATTTAAGCACTTTTCTAGTGCAAGCAGCATAGAAGATCTACGCTGCACTTTCTGATGGCTGGGCATCATCATAACCATCTTCAAGGAGATTTTCCCTAGTCTGCTTTGCGTCGTTGTCCAGTCCTGCATTGTCTGCGTCTTGCATTGAGTGTGATCTGTAGACAGGGTGGCTGGAAAAAGACAAAAACATTTGTTTTTAGAAACAAGAGTTAGGCTGAAGGTTAAGAGAAGGGTAAAGCCAGAGCTTCACTGCAAAGCTGTCAACGCCATGCATAGATCGATAGCAGGGCAAAGGTCGTACGCGTACGTCCTTGAGTGGCCTCAACTGAACAAACATTCAAAGCCCGTTTCACACACAAAAAAATCCCAAACCCGTCCCCCAACACCTTCTCTACCTGTCTCTAGAAAAACCTTAAAAATTCCTTCAGATGTTGATCCAGAGAAATGACCTACAGTACTTAGCAAATCATGGTTAGCATTAGCTGTGTGTTAGCATGCGAACACACATTTCAATTTGTCCCCATGCATCACTGTTCTTTACATGTGGTCGATTCATGCTTCCACCCAGTGACAGAAAAGGATTAATCTCTTGTCCAACCCTACTCGTGTTTATCACTGTTTAGAGTTTGAAGACAGAACACAGCATGCATCTGTAGAAAAGCTTCACCAATCTTCATTCAGGCCCATCCAAAGTGCGGTGATTAGGGAGTTAATAAACCCCACACTCTTCCCATCATCACCTGTTAATGATCCTTAATCACTGTCAGGCTTGTAGAGATACTTCATCACCACACTGTCCACCTTCTTCTTTTGCTTCTTCAGTTCTTTTTTGCTGGGTGGTCGTTCTTCTGCAGGACTGTCTGGATCATCAGAGGCTTTCTGTCTTGGAGTTCTCTTCACGCTGTTTGAACTACGATACGAGACGGTTGACACAGAGCTTGAAGATGAATCTGATTCCGATTCCGACTCAGAAGATTCAGAATCGTGGGATTCTTTCTTTCTTGAGCTTCTGGATCCTTTCTTCTCTTTCTGCCTGGAGTGCCGTCGCGCGTGACCCTCAGAAGAAGAGCTTTCGGAATCTGAGCGTCTGCCCTTTTTGTTTTTCTTCTTCTTGCTGCTGCTCTTCGAGCTGAAGGAACTAAATGAGCTGCTGCAACGTCCAGAATCCACAGCAGAACCTGAAGCAGAGCGTCTCAGACTGGACCCACTACGGCCCAGACCTTCATCATCCTTGTCCTGAAACAAACTCTTCTTCTTGTCTTCACCCTCTCCTGCACCTCCTCCATCACTGTCTTCTTCATCCGAGTCTTCCAGACTGCGACGTTTAAATTTAATCGGCTTGAAGCTTAGAACTTCATTAATGGCTTTTTCTAGCTCAGGATCCAGAAAGTTGCGATGACTCACAGGTTTGATGTCGGAGGTGTCTGATGGATCCGCAGAGGGGTGCAGCTGGGAGGGGGTGGACAGACTTCGGCCAAGTGAGCGTGGACTATAAGCAGCCACACTAACAGAGTCAACATCATCATCATCTTCATCATCATTATTCAAACGTACTCCAAACTCACTAAGCCGGGTGCTGCGGGCCAGAGACATTCGAGAGCTGACGCTGGTGTTGCCGGGACTTCTGCTTCTAGATCGCTGGCTCAAACTGGTTCCCGTTAGTCGATCGCTGTGACTGTCATCTATCCAGGAGGTACTACGTCGCAAGCTAAAGCTGCTCAAACCAGACCGGGCATCATCATCCTCGTCCAACCCACGACGGGTGGAAACTCTGCTTGGGGCCAGAGATGACACCGTAGACTCCTTATCAAATTCCGGACTGCTCTTGGTCCAGCGACGATCCAGGCCTTTTCTGGCCCTGCTGGAGGCCTCCGAGTATGCTTGGGAGATCACAGAACCACGGTCATCAATATCGTCGCTAGCTTGAGGCCTGTCTGTGGATTTGTTTTTAGCCTTACGCAGCGACAAGCGGTCGGGAACATCTGACTGCTCCCGAAGGGCACTGAAGAGGGAGTTCTCGTCCCCTACACCAGTCCAGTCCTTCGGATGGGAGCGTTTCCTGTAGCTGAGCGAGCTCATCACAGAAACCGGGCGGCTCTCATCTGAATCTTTTTTAGCTTCTTCTTTACCCTCTTTTCCCTCCCTCCCTTCTTTCATATCTTTCACATCTGCATTAGCAGCGTTGGGATGTCTAAGGCGGACAAAAAGCATAAAAAAACAGTGGCAGATCTGATTATGATCAGATTATGAAACAGGATGAAACCCGTGACAGAGAAACACAGGAATTAAAAGAACGAATGAGATCTGAGAGGTAATTTAGGAACACATTTTACACCAAACCCAGGACTAAATGGATTATATTCCTAATGGGAGCTACGTAATTCACCACACTAACACTGGTGTAATGATTCCACAACATCTTATTAACGCTGCTCACAGACGGAGAAGCCATGTGTAATTTCAACATTTGTTATGGGATTCTAGACACTCTGTATGGTTGGATCTGTCTGTGAATTCCCAAAGTAAAAAAAGACGGATTTAGAATTTTTGATGATCTGATGTTATGGAAATGTGATCGCTATAACATTTCTGTCACAAAACAGTTTTAAAGGAACACTCCACCCAAATGATGTTTCAAAGGAACCCTACACCCTTTGGGTGAATCCATTTTTTGGTACTGATCTTGAATCTCAAATCCTTCTTATGAACTACGTATTGTTCAGGGACGAATATAGAAACATGTTGAAAATTAAGATCTATTTGTAATATTCACAGTAAGAATGCGTGGTAAAAGTACACAAAAAGTGATTTCATTTCTCCAGCTGTGGAGCTTTACAACCAGATTCCAACTCCTGAAATGAGATTCCAGATACTAAAGAAATTCCATACTGACCTGGTCTTCTGGCTGCTCTCATCTGAGACTGTTTTGGTGACTCCCTTGTTCTTGGAGAGCAATGACTTCACTCCATCCACTCTGTCTTCCACTTCTGAATCCATATCAGAATCGTCACCACTGACGAGAGATCAGATACAGCAAAAAAGAGTGTTTTAGCTGGACCAGACCAGATGTCACAACACTTCAGTTAGTTGTTAGTGCTTTATCCCAGCTTTGTCCACTGTTAAATCTCATATACAGAGACAGAGAAACACTATTGAATTTGTATCTCTAGGAATTATAGTCTAGAATCATATAGTACAGAATATAATGACCTCGGTGTTGTTATGCTCTATTAGTTGAGCTACAGGAACAAACTCCCATAAGGCTTTGCAGTTGTTGATTTAAAGAATAGGTAAGGTCTTGTTGCTTAAGAACTGGCAGATTTCCCAGTTAACAATTTTAGGTTGTAAGAATGTTTCTGTAATGTTTCTTTAACAAAAATGTTATAAATGTTATTTTCAAAGATGTAGACACGTTCAAAGCATCCAGTTTTTTAGACATTGTGTTAATGTTATCGCTTGGTTACAAGAATGTTTTTCAACCATTTTTTAATGGTTTAATTTTTTGGTATCTTTTTAAAATGTTCCACTTAGGAATAACATTTTTGATAAATAAATATAACATTAAAAATGTTCTACTAACATTACTGCATTGAGTTTTTATAACATTTAGAAAACGCTAGCCAATGTTCTGATGACATTCCCTGTTAGCTGGGTTATTTCCTAAAAGAGCACAAAAGGATACACAGACATGAATACACCTACAAACACTGCACACACACATTCAGTGAAGACACGAGAGCAGCACCTTGAGGCTTCAGCTGTTACTAGAGAATTTAAACTTCGTGTGTCACACACAGTTTAAACCCTGAACCCAAACCAGCATAACACAGCCCTTAAATCCAGACATTAATCCACTGTGATAATCTGCTTTATTGACTGCAAATCACGGTTCCATGCGAATACAGCAATCAACTGAATTCAGCAAACTCTGCTTTTGCTCTGCTGCGTCCAAGCACATAACAACACAGAGACACAACACAGCCCCATAAACAGCAGCAGCAGAATGCTACAGGAATGAATGAATTCATCATTTGCTCAGGGAAAGCAGGTACTTTGTGCGGTCATTTAGATTTTTAAACACATACATAATGAAAATATGAAATCTAATTGGACTAATTTACTTACAGATTTCTCTGTGTATTTAGTATTTATACGGCAGCTTAAAAAGCTAATGTAATGACCTACCACCCCTTTTGACTAGTCACGTTCCCTGACCAACTAACTATCTGTGATTACCAGATTACTAGAACCAGAGACTTTGTTACTCTTTGTTGCACAAACAGAGTAATTCCTAACCAATGAAATACTTTGGGGCAGTGCAAATCTACAAAACTGACTTAAAGCATATTTCACCACAAATCGTTCCAGGCCTGAAAAATCACAACTTAAACATGTCCTGATATTTTCAGGTGTTTTATGACCAAAGGAACCCTGAATGTATAAACAACAATGATGGATGAATATATGGCTGAGGTGATGAGGTCACTGAGGTCAGCGTCACAGGATGGTGCAGTTAGTCATGAACACGCTTATAAAGGCAAAAACGCAAATAAAAACCGTATCGTATTCTCACGTTTTGTTCTTTCGTTTCTGATACTTTGTCACCATGTCTTGCAAACTGGAAAAAAGATAAAGCAAAAGGAAAAAAGTAAAAGAAGGAAACAGAGTCAATTTTCAATAAACCTGGAACTTGACACAAATGAGATTAGAACATAAATGAAAGTGGGAAAAAGGAAACAAATATGAAAAAAAAGCAGTGTATGTAAATGAAATGCTGTGGTCATCTCCATCAGCCCCTGATCAACTAGAGAACTGTTGCCATGGCAACAGTTGCTGTGACAAAAGAATGATCCTTGTACCTGCTGATGAGATCATCATCGTCGTCTGTTTCCATTTCATCTTCCATGGCGGCCTGCAGGTCCCCAATCCGCTTGAAGGCCAACTTCAGATCTGACTGAAGGCTCTGATTGGCTGCTTCCAGACTCTCTATATCCATTTGCTGTGTAAGGGCCACCCAATCAAAGTTTAAAGGAAAATCAGATTAGTGTAACTATAGTAACTGTTGTCATGATGGTAGTTTGATGTCATTTAGAATCATTCCAAATAAATATTTGCAGAGTCAGAGATCTGCTTTATATATTTTGATCTTAACCTTAGTTACTATGGAAGAACCATGTATGCATTGCTCCCATTAATGGTGCCAGTTGCTTTCACTATAGTTGCCATAGCGACAGATTAATTATTTGGGTTATTTTTAATTATTATCAGCCGGGCAACCTCTAGTCATAAGGGGACGCTCTGAAACTCACCAGCTCATGTTTCTTGCGACTTGCTTCTGACTCCTTCTTAGATAGTTCCGTCATTTCCTCCTTCAAATCTCGGTTCTGGCGCTGCATGCGCTTGTTCTGCTCTTTCTCCCGGTTCTCGCTGTTGATGCGCTGGTCTCGTTCCTCCGTCATCTTCTCCAGGTTCTCCTTCAGCCGTGTAACTAGACTCTGAAAGAAAGGACAGATGAGATGGAGAAACCCTAGAAGAAAACCTCAAGAGAACTACAATAAAAACAGAGAGCGACTTCCAGTCATGCCTCACCTCCAGACGTTTGGTCTGGGACCTCTCATATTCTAGTTTGGTCTCCAGTTCACGGATTTTGGCTTCTTGTCGGCTAACCAGCGATTTCTCCACCATGGACTGTTCTTGAAATTCAAGCTGTGACTGCAGGGAGTGAAGCTGCAGGTGCGAAACACACAAAAACATTCATGTTTCAGCTGCTCTGATTGTGTGGGAAATTCTTACATCTCCATTGACAACTTCTGTGTGAAAAGTAATGACGAAAACAGCCATTCCTTGATTCTTTTATAGTGTATTTAATGGTTTGGTACCTTGTCCTGGATCTCTTGTTTTTCCTTCATGGCTTCCTCCAGCTGGGCTTGCAGGTCACTGATTTGAGTCAGATCTCTTGTAGACTACACACACACCACAAACAGTTACTTTAACTCTACATCTTTGCCTCTGTGGCACTATGATGTGGCAAACAGGAAGTGAGGTCACCTGAGCCACTGCAGCTTTGTGTTTCTTCATCAACTCATTCATGTCTTCCTGGTCCTCTTCGAAACGAGACTGCAGATCATTCTTTTCTCTCTGCAGACGGCTCACCTGCTCCTCCAACTGAGAAAGATGATGTCTCATATTATTTAAATGCAGATATTAAAAAATAAAGGGTGCGCCACCATGTGGACCATACAATGAGGTAGCAAGATGAGGTAGAGAGTGTTTCCTCGAGAACTCACAACCAGTCAGAACATATTTCATATTTAAAACACAACGGGATCTTGAACCAATGAGGTTTCAATGTGGACATGGCGTGACACAGCAGGCTGCTTTTGAAAACTCAGACTAATGTGGAAGAGACAGGCTACCCTCCCAGACATGCTGTGTACAGCTTTCCGCAAATTATATTCGGACAAGGGAACAGAGACTTACAGACATCTTGGCTTTGGTGATGTCATCCATCTGGATGTGAAGATCTTCAATCTCCAGTTCAATGGACTTGCGAGCTTTAACTGCGGCTGCACAGGCAAACTCTGATTCCTCCAGCTAAACCAGAAGCGAACAGAAACATACACATGGTCAGATAGAGTATTCTGTCTCTTTGGCTGAGCTTTGCATTGATTGTTTGTGATTACAGCATTAAATAAAGTTTGTGGGCAAGTGGTGTGATTCCTCAGCTAACGATTTTAAGTTTGCCTAACATTTCTGTTCATTTAAAAAAACATTACAAATGTTATGTTGGAAAGTTTTAGGAATGTTTAAAATGTCAATTTTTTTAGATGCTGTATTAACGTTATTGCTTGGTTATAAGAACATTATTCAAATATTCAAAACGTTCCACTTACAACTTAAGAATAACACTTTATTTTGTACGATCATACATATACGTATATACATATACGATCCAAAAATGACTAATGTTAGCACAAGAACATTTTTTCATAACTTAAAGAGAACGTTTAGAGAACATCAGCCAACGTTCTGAGAACATACCTTATTTTTGAGCGTGGAGATCTCTCTTTTGCTGGGCACGTTGCTCTTCATGTGGTCCAGCATGATCTGAGCATCAGCCAGCAGAACCTTTGTGCGCTTCAGATCCTTCCTGAGGCGTTTTTCTGTCTCCACATCCTTCTGACCAACCTGCAATACACCATTATGATGAGTTGCGCTGTGCTGTGTTATAGTGTGTAATGTTTGTGTATGTTGTTTGTGTAGTCTGTGTGTTATATTTTGTTATTGTGAGGTGTATTGTTGAGAGTAATTGCGCTGCATGTTATATAGAGTAATGTTGTGTTTTGTGCTATTTGTGTAGGTGTTGTGTGTGTTATATAGGGTTGTGTATTACCTGTTCCTGGGCGGCCATCAGTTTAGACTCTAGTTCTCGTTTTTCTCTTAGAACTCTCTGTTTATCATCATATTCTTCCTCCAACTGTACTTCCATCTGCTTCAGCTGTACACACACACACACACACACACACACACACATTAAATTCAGAGATGTCTGACGTTGTGAGTACAGTACAGATACAGTACAGTACCTTCTTGCTGCAGGACAGTCTGATCTCCTCCACCTCTTCATCTTTATTATCCACCTCCTTAGAGTGTGTGTGTCTCACTCGCTCCATCTCCATTTCCAAACGGAGCTTAGCCTGAAGCACACACACACACACACCAATCAGATGCAGCTACATCCCCTTTTTTTTTAAATAACAGACCTTTAGCCCCTCCCCCTTTACCTGCTCCAGCATCTGAATGGTTCCAGCCTGTTCATCAAGCTCCTCCTCTTGATCTTTGACCTTTGCTTCCAGGTCACGCAGTTGTTTTTTAACCTTTGCGAGTGAGGCTTCGTCTTTGGACTCCTGAGAGGAGAGATCCTGCACCTCGGATTCCAGCTGCTCTACCTTTAGACTGACTGCACATAACTCTGTGTCCTTATTCTGCACACACACACACACACACACACA
>JAZGTJ010007778.1:0-22202 GCA_036877575.1 Botia almorhae | reverse complement strand
GGCAGCGAACCCCTGTGTACTGTTGACGTCTAACGAATCGTTGCCCAACGTGTCGTGATAGCAAATAGCACTGACCAATGGTAATAGTTTAACAAAAGGTCAATGTACCATTAATGAATTATGCATTACTTTGCAGTGCAAATGGCAATACTAGTTAGCATTTCATCAGATGTTTGTTAATTCCCAGTCCAGTTATTGTTTATGATTACCGGGTTTAATAACAGTCATACACATGCACTAAGGTAAAATGGGCATTATATAAAATGCCTCCGGATGCATTTGTGCACCTTAAGTGCAAATGTAACTTCATTCGGCCGATGACAAAAATACCCGTGTGATTTGACGTAAACGGTCATTTTATGTGTTAAATTAGTATTGCAGATGCTTGCTTTTAAGTTTGTGGCTTTTAGATGTTGTCAATAAAACAATTGTTACTCCCTTTTTAAAATAAATGGCAAATAAATGATTTTTGTATTTAGTACGGAGCTACGTGTATCACAAATACAAGACACATTTCATCTGCATTTCAACAATCCCTGGTTCATTTTAAATTGCAATTCTTTGTCAGCTTCAGTGGCATGCAGAGTTCTTTCCCGTTGGCTGACAGCATGCAATCTTTTATTTGGGACATTAGGGTTCATATTGATGTCAGTGTTTTAATGCCAGGGGTGATTCTTATTGGCATGCGATACATTTATAAATGTATTACTGAAGCATTTAGTGTGCACAGATCCTTTGCAACTGCTGTTAAGTAAGGCACTATTTGCGTGTATGAAAAGTACAACTTAATTTGATGGGTTGGGTGATACTTGTGGTTGCTCTGCTTGTTTAAGAAGCACAAGTCTTTGCGGTACTGTAGTCAATGAGGGAAACGTCATCAGGGAGGATGCTAGTGTGTTATTAATTTTGGTTTGTTACATTTGTTATGCTCTGGTATAATAACTCTTGCATTAGAGGCTGGTTGATTAACTAATTTAGGAACAAAATGGTGTGTTGCCTTAGTTTTTCTGCTTTTTATTGGTACCGTGTTTCAAAAGGGAAACGCCTTTTACCCAAGTCTGCATTCGTGATGCTGTTACGCTATGTTACGTATTTGTTGTGGAGTGACGTATGCTTCGTTACGTGACCTTTTTTTTTTTGGGAGAAAATGCCTTTTAAGCATGTGCTAGTTTGCGTTCGTCTTGAATAATTCTGTATGATTTGTGTACGTTCGCCATGGTGATAAGTGATTGTGCTCGTTTTATTCTGCGCGTATCACTTTGGTGTGTTTAGTCGTTTCAGCCACAATCATTGAGAATGCGGTCTACCTAAAAACAACCGTGGTAACTCCATTACCTCAAACAAAATCATACCATGTGTAATATTCAATAGCTTGAAAGAACAGTGTGAACCAAAGCTTTAACAGTCTTATGCATTTTTATAGAATACTGCTGCATAGCTATTCATGAACTATATATACACACACACACACACACACACACATATATATATATATGGAACAAAATGATGGAAAAAAGATGCAATAACTGCTGGATTAAAATATGGTCTCTGTTTGAAGAAAACTGCAGTTTCTTATAAAACGGTAATAATTGAGGAAGAAAAACCTATTCTGGCTTTACGATATGACACCAAGGATCTTGAATAACTGCTTTGACTCCCAACACCCAAAACAGGCAGAAAATAAAAATCAGGTTTTCTTGGCACAGAGACTCAACAGAACTGCAGTGCACTGTCATTGTGTTTGGTATTATATTAGCTGTTGTTCTATTATATTTGCTTCTGAATGTTTAGTGCATCTGTGAAGGCACTTTCCTGTTTTCCATGAGCACAAGGCTGCTGCCATGCTGACGGAGTGCTTTGAGAATGTGCTTTCCCTCTAAAATTGTGGAGCGTATGATTCATGTCCTGTCAGTCTTGCCAAGTGTGTATTAGTTTTATAAAGACACGTGTGCTTTTAGTCATTATCGTTGAACAGATAATGTCGGGTGATTTAGTTGCGAGTAATGCTGTAACACGATCGCTGACACAGTGATTTGTTTATGCAAATAAATTAATGACCAGAAACCCGTGTCTTGTGTTTTGGTTTGTATCATTTTACTGCAAGTAAAAGAGGGGAAAAGGAAGCATATACAAAAACCAGTGACTGTTTGAAAGCATAATCACTTAAAATTGGACAAAGTAAATTCGGTATTCTCAAGCAACACTACTGATGTAACCATAGCGGAAGTCTAGTTGTAAATGATGAAGACTGCAGTTTTAAGTCTCTGTGGTCTGCTGTGTCTGACTGTCAGTGCTGGAGCTGTAGTCCACTCTTTCAAACAGCAGGATGGTCTCACAGTGCATGGTCTGGGGGAAGAGGTCCACAGCCATGGCTCTTACTGGACGGAAAGGGGCTCCTCGCACACGGTTAGAAGGAGCTCTGCAGAGACTTCAGGCAGGAACATTTTTACATTTATTTAGCTTTATGCAGCTACTGATAAGGTTTTGCTTAAAGCTGCAATCTGTCTGCTGTAAACAGGAAGGTGGTACAGCTATATGTCCCAGTACTGAGTGTTGATAAAGAAACGCCATTGTGCAATTGTGTTACACACAGAGATGGCGTTAGAGGCGCAAAAGTTACAGCTTGCAGCTTTAACAAACAGCATGCTATATTTATAAATCAGAAAATGCAAAGTGGACTAACGCGGAGTACGTAAACATGTCAGTGGACTAGATGGAATGAATCACAATCTACTTACTCAATGAAGTTATTCATAGCTGCTTTGGCATTGCAGGCCACGTAGACAAGCCTCTTCAGATGCTCTGCTTTTCTGATTGCTAGAATAACTTTGGAATCTGGTAGGAGGCATAATGTTTGGTCAAAACGTAAAAACAACATTGAAAAGCTCAAAGTGGTCAAATCGTGACACTTCCAGGCGCTTTAAACTTACGCAGTCCTGCTCTCGGAGGATCAACGATTGCAGTGACGTTGGGGGACACAACTGCATTGAGAATAGTGGGGAACACATCCTCAGCCTTCCCACAGTGGAACTCCACATTGCTCAAGCCTGAAAAGGTACATTTAGTTTTTAAACATCACATGCGAGTAAGAGAACACAGGATATTGTTCCTAATGGCAATTAGGGCTGTTACAGTATCAGATTTTCATCTCACAATTATCACGACCAACAGAATTTTTATCATCGCGGAATCTGTTGAAAGTTTTAAAAATAAATAATGCTATCAGTTTATCTTTCATTTTACTGTGTTTTTTGTAAGGAGACAGAGAAAACGTTTGTGACCATTGTGGCTCTTAAGTCAAAATGTAAATTGGGAGCAATAACACGATATTTTCATGTGTATTATTAACATGGTATCAATAATCATGATTATTAATATCACTGTTGTTGTTAATACTGGTATATTGTGATTTTTATTTTCATTTTCAGGTCACTGTTTTACCATTAGCTTCAGCGTTAGCCTTAGCATCTTCCACTGCCTCCTGACACAACTCGATGCCGATCACCTTCTTCACCCTCTGTTAAAAACAACAAAAAGAAGTGCCTCAAAAAAGGGGAAGTATCAGACACAACAGCACAGTACAGTTACAAAAATGTGTCGGTACCAAGGTTCAGTGATATATCACCTGTAATACTGTGGTAATGAAGGATTACCTTTTCTGGTGCCTTCGGTTAGTAAAGGCTAACTCTGAGTAAAGGCTAAGTTCTGAGAACAATATGTTTACACTTGCAACTGTCGATGTATTCTTAAAGTATAGATCAGACCTTTGCCAGGGAGATTCCGATGGTTCCTGTTCCACAGCACACGTCCAGCACAATGCTGTCCTGCTCCAGCTGAGCCCATTCTGCGACCGCAGAGTACAGAACCTCGGCAGCTGGGGTGTTTGTCTGGCAGTATCAAAACAGCCACACCATTATAAACGCTTTTCATAGCTAATGCAGGACCTTTAATTTGGAAAAATCAGTCAAGTATCTTTTAAACACATAAGTTGACAAAAATGTGTATGAATGTAGCAAACACCTGCCTTCCTCAGAAACACTGCCTACATTTGTACTAGGACAGCTGGAGGTGAGGTGTGTCAATTCTGCACCATATAACTGAACTATCCACTGAAGAGCAACCGTTTACAGCTGTAGTAATCGTATCAGGGAGCATCACCTGGAAGAATGAGTGAGGAGATATGCGGAACTTCAGTCCAAGAAGCTCTTCGTGAATACACTCAGTTCCGGTCACATGTTCACACGGAAGGTCCTCTGTACCGGCAGATGTCCTGAGAAGAAATGAATGTGTGAAACATCATTTCTATTCAATTCATTCTTGTATTCCACTCTGCTCACCTTTGTCCCATTCTCACAAAATACAAAGACGTGACGCCACTGTCTCTCCCTTCTCCTCCTGTGAAATACTGACGCAGGTTTCCTTTCAGTTCCTCGAGTTCCTCTTCTTGGAGTTTCTAGGTCGTCAAAAAAAGAAGTTACATAACCATAGTCTAAAATAGATGCACAGACATGACCACTGTGTAAATCTCACAGCACCTGTGGATTGAAGAAAACAATGGCCATGGCTTCCTTTGTCCTGCAGGTCCGTACAGTCAGCTGCCTCCAGTGGCCCTCGTAAGTCTCTGGACTGTATACAGCATATGGAGTTGACCTGATCAGAAATACCACAGTGAATACACACTCAGAGGCTGCAGAGTCTGGAAACAGATTCTGTCTGTAAACTGCACATTAAACTAATTTATCAGCGGTTATGCAACATCTAGAAAACATGTTTATTTCACCTGATAAATTGTTGGAAGGCCAGGACGACTCTCTTGGTTTCAGAAGACACGTGGGTGGTTTCTGATGGACTCACCACTGCACAGGATCCTCCTTTATATTTTCCCAAACGAAAGCCCACGGTTTTATCTTCTCCATCTGCGCCCACTCCAATCACAAACTCACACTTATTCCTGTACTCTGTCTGCAGGGCAGAGGAACACCAGCATACATGAGACGCACTGTACAACAAAGGTTATTTATCTTATTCATGTACAGGTATTTAAATGCGACTCCAATGTAGAAAGAACACCATGGTAATACTATGATATAATGTTTCTGTACAGTATTTGATGATGATTAGAATTGTTTTGGGCGAACACACGGCAGTGTTACCTGTACAGGTGATGGTCGTATGGCCTCCAGTGGGCAGCATATTTTGTTGTATTTCTCTTTTTGTACAAAAAGCCACGGCAGCATGGCCTTGTTGTTGTTGCCAATTTCTCTAATCACAGGAAGCAAAAATAATAAAAACAAGTTATATGCAAGAAAATGTTTTGTGCCATGATTGTTATACCACCAGAAACTGTCATGTATAGACTACTACTATAATATAACTTGAAAAAATTTTTGTATGACTTCTAAAATGAAAACATGTAAATCTGTCACGATTCAAGTTCTGTCCAGCTATCACAGGCCGACGCTTGCTGACAGCTGTTACCTGGTCAGTTTCTGCAGAATGCCCTCCACTTCTTGATCTTTCCTCTTCAGCTGCTCCTCATAAGGCACGTTCCACAATGGCGTCACAGCATTGGCTATCTGGATACTGAGGGGCTCTTCCTCACCCTCCTCTGCCTCCTGGCCACCTGCAGCACGTTTTGCACCAGGCTGCGCAGCCTCGCTTTCCTCCTCTTGTTTTCTCTTCTTGAGGATGGGATCAGCTTTGGGCTTGGCCAGCCTTACACTCAAGACTTTATTCTTCCACTGCATGCCATGCACTGCCTTCATGGCTTTGTCCCTTTCTTCCTGATTCTTAAAAGTCACAAAGGCAAACATCTGCTTGCTAAACAACTTGATCTTGTGGGGATTGATTCCATGTTTGTTGAGGAACTTCTTCAGGTCATTGAAGCCAATGTACTTGGGCAAGTTTTGTATCTCAACTTTAAAGATCTCGGACGTGAAGAGATCTCCTTTGATATATCGATACACATTGGAGTCACCACCTGCTGCCCCTTCTTCATCTGCTGGTTGGTTCTCTTGGTTTTTCTCCTCCATCAGGTCATCTTTAAGAGGTTTCTTCTCTGTGCTGGGTAATGAACCACCTGGTGAACTGTCAACAGCAACATCTGCCATGGTTCTCTGCATAACACACCAATGAACACATATTATTAGACCTGCATTCATTTTGTTCATACAGGCTCATAACAAATCAGATAAAACATGTATGAAAATCGCAAGCGATGCTGTCGATATTTTCAGACAGTCTGCACAAACCTGCTTTTAATGGGCTTATTTGCTTTGTAATGTTCTTCAGCCGCTATCTCTGTGAAACACGTCTACGAAACAGCTATGAGCTTTTGAAGCATTGCACTTACGCAGACATGCAAGCTGCCATCTTTTAGTCAGGAACACGTGTCAAAAGGAGTGTATTATGGGAACGCCACACACGATCTATTTACTACAAATTAATTCTAAGACTAATCACTTAAAATATATTACCTCAAATATATTCACGCTTTAAAATTAACATGTATATATTGACAATTTATGCAACTATTTAATCACTTCACATTACATTAGCGCCGGCTTTAATTGAATGTAGTGCGCGAACGGCAAGACTTTTATTTTGAAACTTCGCTCAACTGTTGAAAGTAAGTGCCGAGTCTCACGGAACAGAAGTTTGGGCTGTTTATGGTGTTCGTGTTCGGAGGAGATGGACACAAATCAAGCGCGCATGAATAACAACTGCTGTTAAACCACGCGAGTGTCTGTGAAAACATCAGATGAGAAATATTTCACGGGTGCCGGACCATTAATTGAGACACCAGACACTTCCGACAGCAGCTGTCTAGCTCAGAGCTAAAGTAAAACAGGCAGCGCGGATTAAAGTCACCTTTTTATCTCCGACGGAGAGCTGTTGGACTTTAGGATGACCCAGCAACACTGGACGTTTGGATCGGACTAGAATAACTAACTACTCGTACAGACGTTGTTTTGTTCCTGTGATCAGATGTGGCTGTGATAACTTAGGAGAGACATACGTGTCGCTATTAAACGACTGGAGCTGTACAGATAGCCCCAGAGCTGACATCCATCATTCATTCATTCATCGGACCGGTCCACAAGGGTGTCCAAAAGTCCAAACAGAACATATCGCGGACCTGTTAGCTTTTAATCTTACTTAACTTTATTGTCTGGTGAAGTAACACGTTTGGTGCGGAAGGGACGTGTTGTTGTCGAGATGGGTTCGTTGTTTAGAAGTGAAGAGATGTGCCTGGCCCAGCTGTTTCTGCAGTCCGGTTCCGCTTACGATTGCATCAATGAACTCGGCGAACTCGGCATGGTGGAGTTCAGAGACGTGAGTTTGTGTATAGTTAATCATTCAAAGATGTATTTGTGTCCGAATTTCGTATATTACATATATTGAACTTGTGCTGATCGTTTCACACACGTCTCAAAATCTTGTCAGCTGCCTGCCTAGACAGCACTATGTCTATACTGCCCAAAGTGCTGTTTAGCTAGGACAATTCGCAAGGTTTTAAGGAACAGACAATATTATGCCATTACGAAAGGTGAAGTATTAAAAAAACCGCCCACTTTCTTTAACATTTATTTGTATTACGTAACAATGTTTGATATCTCTCCCTGATATCCACGTCTAATGACGCCATTAATATTGATATAACGTTTTGCAATAACGTTAGCTTTCAGTAAGTCAATAGCAAACAGTATCACGGATCCATGCGTGATTATAAATTAATATTTTAATGTACATGAACTGTTTATCTGTTTACCATTATTTGATGTTTGTAAATGATTTGTATACATCAATATTAGACCTTGTGTCAGTGTAAATTGTGTAAAAAGGGCAATTATCCTACCACTAAAATATAAGAGATGTGTTGTCAAATGTTTTTTTATGTCTTTCATGTTTTTCCAGCTCAATCCGAGCGTGAATTCTTTTCAGCGCAAGTTTGTCAACGAGATCAAGAGATGTGAGGAGATGGAGAGGATTCTGGGTAACAGCTTTGCTCTGATGTTTTGTTTACGAGCAGAATTCAGAAGTCATATTTGGATGTTTATCTCGGTACAGTGAATGGTGTGCTAAAGTGTCTGAATACCTTTGCTTCTGAACTCAAGGCCCTGTTTTTTTCAGTGATTATTAACTTAACATGAATGTCCCCAATTTAATACCAAAACCGGCTTCTGTTTAGAACTTCTATAGTAGAAGTGAAATAATTTTTGTCCACTTAAGTTTTATACAGCAGAGATAAATTCTAGTTGTTAATATGACGCCAGTGGTTTGAGTCCATCCCCAGATATTTGTTATGCAAATTTTTTTTACTTCCAGGCATTTGTGAACGTGTGATGGGTAGAGTTAACTAAACTAGGCTATTCCACAATAGCCATTGTTTTGCCTCTTTTTTGCCTCTTTGAGATAAAAAAAGCACATTCAGGTGTGAAAGAATTATACCTTAAAGATCTTCTATAGACCAAAAAATTCCCCAATGTGACTGAATGAATGTGATAGAATTGACTCTCACTTAACAGGCTATCTTCTGAGAGAAATTAAAAAAGAAGACATTCCACTACCAGAGGGCGAGGTGAACCCAGCTGCTCCTTTACCCAAACATGTGATGGTTATAATGGTGAGTTTCTTTTAACACTGTTTGTTTGTTTAGCTCTTTAAGTCATTGCTACTGTGCCCTTAAACATAAAATGAGCTCCTAGCTAATAAAAAAAATAAAAGTTCTGCTTTAATTAAAGAATATTTGCTTACCAAACTGTTTATCTGTATTTCATAGCTATTAGCATTTTTCTTTCTTTCTGTTATAATTTTTGCTGCCTGGTATTCTGTTTAGCTAGTTTTTAAAATCAAAATAATTTTTTTTCATTCTCTGCCAGATCTTTCTCAAAACTTTATGCAGTGTCATTACACTCATTAACACTAATGAATGAGTGTAACCAGGGCTGATGATATATAGTTATGACCGATGCTTCTGTGCTTTGTTTAGGAGCAGCTCCAGAGATTAGAGATGGAGCTGAGTGAGGTCACCAGAAACAAGGAGAAACTCCAGAAGAACCTTCTAGAACTTACCGAGTACACCCACATGCTGCGCATCACACGCAACTTTGTGCGCCGCGGCGCAGAGGTGGGGGTCTGTGCTCATGTGATTCTGTCACATGTCTGCCGTGCAGTTTGTTGCCACTATTTACATGCCTTCATTTGCCAGGATCAAAGGCTTTTAAAAATCTTCCCAAACATGCTGTGTGGGGTTTGGGTTGTCTCTGTGTCAGCTGATGTCGAGTGTAGTCCATGTTTCGGCTGTAATTGAAAGGAATTTTGCTCTGGAGGGCAGGGCTGTGGGAATCATGTAGGGCTTTCACAGTCACCTGATTTACACTCCCTGTTAGACATTTGAGGACAGCCACAGGGTCTTTACAGATGTGCTTAACTCTCGACTCTTCTTTATCAAAGAGGTGTACATACATAGTCATACATTGGGGACAAATTTACAAAACCTTCATTTGGGGATTTATATTAAAACGGTAATATAGTAAATAGAGTGTTTTTTTTTTGTTTACAGCTAGCGTGTGGGGTTAGGTTGTAGTATTTATAATAATCTGTGCATAATATATAAAATGTGCATAATAATGTCCTAATTTAGATAGCTGAATAATATGTGTTTGTGTGTGTTTATATTTCATCTTTTGCTGTGTGTTTGCTTGTGTGTGAACAGCGGGAGCCGGTACAGGCCCAATATGAAGAGTTTCCCTTTCTGGAGAAGGAACCCATGATGAACTATACCAGCATGCAGAGGCTTGGAGCCAAACTAGGGTGAGGAGTGTTTACATGACACCCACTGTACTACAACTGCTGATAGATGTTGCAAGTCAAGGGCCAGTTTCTGTTGCTATTTTCTAAACCGGTGGTGAAACTGATGTCAGATCTGCCGCAGGAAGTGACAGTAGTGACTTCTCGTGTTGTGTGAATGTGTGACGATGCATTTAAGATATGTGCTTCTATACATATCTAGAAGCGACAATTAGCGACCATATCCGTTTTGTAATTTGATGTCTTAGTGTAAAATTTATGAAAGTAATAACATGATAGTAAAAGCACATAATATTTACATTTTAAAATGGATAAGAAATATTAGATTTATTAACAGGAGGCTCTTTGAAACATTCCTAAATTATACTGGGATCACATTTTTTCCCAAACCTTTATGCTAATAAATAATACTGTTTATATATTCTTAAAATAACTAAATGAAGAAAAACACCAAACAGAAGCATTTACTAGTGGTCTTAGACTTTTGGAGCCCACTGTACATATAATGCTTACTGTACCTGCACTGTATCTGTGGTATTAAAGTTGTGCTCATGTTCCTCTGTTGCTCAGGTTCATTTCTGGACTCATCCAGAGAGTGAAGATCGAGGCGTTTGAGCGAATGCTCTGGAGGGTGTGCAAGGGCTACACCATCCTCAGCTACTCTGAGATGGATGAAGTTCTGGAAGACCCTGATACGGTGAGAGACATTGCTGTATGAATAAGTCAGTGTGCTTGCGCTTTCATATAGCCCAAGTCACAACTACACTGTGATAAATAATATATAAACACATATATTAATGCAAAATAAAAGATCATGTGTTATAGCAACTTCAGATTGTACTTGGCAAATTTCTGAGCTGTTCTGTGTGTGGTTTGTCAGGGCGAGCCAACCAGAAGCGTCGTGTTCCTCATCTCCTACTGGGGAGATCAGATTGGCCAGAAGGTTAAGAAGATATGTGACTGGTAACTGCGTTTCCTTCATGACGACACTGCTTGAGAGAAATTGTACTGTAGTTTTATATTGAGACGGTGGTCATAATTGCTGATGGCTCTTGTTTCCATAGCTACCACTGTCACCTGTACCCGTACCCCAACAGTAATGAGGAGAGAGCGGACGTGGTTGAGGGACTGCGCACACGCATCGAGGACCTGCACACGGTGAGTCAGCAGAAGCACAGCATCTTGTGTCTGCTCAGCAATATTCCAGCATGCACAGGAACACACAATTTTATGGGCTATAATTATGCAGATGTTGGAGTTGGTTCACTGTGTCCTTATGGCTGCAGTGGGAGGAGCTTCGTATACTCCAATCACAAACGAGCAACTTGATCAGAATTTCCATTTGAATGATTTTGATTGATGTAGCCTCATGCGGTCCTAACTAAGCAGTTTTGGTCGATCTTATCAGTAAGATTTTTCCGGGTGTATCTTTTGTTGTGGCATGACTTCAGTTGACAGCCCTGCAGTAGAGGAAGGTATGGGGGCAGGTTGAGTTGGAGGGCATTTGAGCAAATTGTGTAAGTTGTGCAGCTTAGCACGTGATTTTCATGAGGTGTAAACGGAGGACTAGATCTCCCACACACACAACAGATTAGAAACACTAATGAATTCACTTTTAGAAAAAAGGCTACATTTATAGAACTTTAAAACCTAAAACCTTTAAAAGAGACTTTAAAAAAACGGTAGATTTGTTTATACTGTAAATATGTAAGCGAAGATACGTGACTGAAGCAAACAGATTTTGTGTTCATTGGAAGGTTTATTAGGGTTCTGAAACCATAGCAACAACTGCCATGTTTACATGTCTATTTTAGATCCACTTAAACTGAATAGTTTCTGTAGACAACTCTTGTATACATGCTTGTGCTTGCGGTTCATTTAGGATGTAGTTAGGAATGTCTTGAACTTGGACCAGGAGCTGTTGTTGAAATGATTTTGGGGGTTTCCACAGGTTCTTCACCGGACTGAGGACTACCTGAAGCAGGTGTTGATGAAAGCCTCAGAGTCTGTGTACACCTGGGTGATCCAGGTGAAGAAAATGAAGGCCATATACCACATCCTCAATCTCTGTAGTTTTGATGTCACCAACAAGTGCCTCATAGCAGAGGTGTGGTGTCCTGTAAATGATCTTCCCGCGCTCCGGAGGGCGCTAGAGGAGGGATCGGTACGTTGTCTTACCCACCTGACTGGCGGTCCTGATTTAAACCAGTGAATTGAAATGACAGACGTCAGAGCTGTGATGTCATGCTAATGGTTGTATTAACTCTTTCAGAGGAAGAGCGGAGCCACAGTTCCCTCCTTTGTTAATCGAATCCCGAGCAGCGACACCCCACCCACTCTCATACGCACCAACAAGTTCACCTCAGGCTTCCAGAATATAGTTGACGCCTACGGCGTGGGCAGCTACAGAGAGGTCAACCCAGGTGAGAGGGCCTGACTGCTGTTTTACTTCTGCGCCTCGTCTTGCAGTAAAAATAACACTCAGGAAACATTAAAGCTGCAGTCCATAACTTTCGCCTCTCTACCACCATCTGTGTTTGAAACACGAAATTGCGATCTTTTCATTATGTATGAAAGCCTGACATACCTCGAATTAGAAATTATTATTATAAATTTAACTTTGCAAAACAGGATAAGGAAACAGTTTTGAACACTGATCTGTCATCTGCTTTGCTCAATAACTGATTTTTGTTTATTTTTAACAAAACAAATGTTATGGACTTCAGCTTCAGTCACAATAGCAAACAAAAACCTCAGAAAAGAACAAAGGGCCCAGAACTACATGCTTCATCTAATATTCATTGTTTCAAAGCAGCTTTATAGGAAAAGATGTTAAGATTTCTGCTTCTGTTACAGCTCCATACACAATCATCACGTTTCCCTTTCTGTTTGCCGTGATGTTCGGAGACCTCGGGCATGGGCTCATCATGGCTCTGTTCGCTCTGTGGATGGTGCTGTATGAGAATGACCGTAAACTGAAGAAAACCAGGAATGAGGTACGTGCACACTGATGTTAGCCCGTTAGTTGCTAGTTCTGATCTTCTCCGAGCTACTGTTACTGCTGGTCGTATCAAATGTGCCTGCAGTCGAGAGCTAATTTTTGTGAGTTACCCATTTAGATGTGGTTTGACAAGCTAAGACTTAGTTTGTTACACGATCTGTTGCTGTTTTTGTTGCTGTAAGTATGTTGGTCATCATTTCGGTTTAGATCTGGAACACGTTTTTCGAGGGCCGTTACATCATCCTGATGATGGGAATTTTTTCAGTCTACACCGGATTAATATACAACGACTGCTTCTCCAAATCTCTCAACCTGTTCGGCTCGGGATGGAGCGCCAAAGCCATGTTTGACCATGGAAACTGGACGTGAGTGTTTAAAGCACAGACCGTACAGTGTGCATACTAATCTGTGTAGTGTGCAGTTTGCAACAGTGTTTTCTAGATTGATTGGTTGGACAGCAATATACAGTCTATAATCACTGCAGCTGTTCTCTGTTCTAATCCATTTGATCAACGGCTTATAAAGCCAGTCTTCACCCTGGCAGTTTAATCCAAATTAACTGAGAGACAGTTCCCACTTGGGACAAGATTTGTGAAGCGGTTTATGTGATTTGGATGTTTGCTGTTCAGTCCACAACAACACAAGCTTACTTCTGTCTTGCTTTATTAAGCTACTTCACCTGATCACAGTTTACTATGTGTATATAATGTGCTCTTCACATTGTGCTGTTTTTCAGTTTAAACACACTCCAATCAAATGGCTTTCTCGCGCTGGATCCAAATGTCTCGGGAGTCTTTAAAGGGCCCTATCCTCTGGGAATCGACCCGGTAGGCCTCTGACAATGACTGGAGTTGTTTCGTGCATTTGTTGAGTTCATACAGTGTCAGAAGACGAGAACACTGAAGGTTTAATGCAGTTTTGTGTTCTCTGTAGATCTGGAACCTGGCGTCAAACCGCCTCACCTTCCTGAACTCCTATAAGATGAAGATGTCTGTGATTTTGGGGATCATTCACATGACTTTTGGAGTCATCCTCAGTGTTTTCAATCACCTGTAAGATATTTGATCTATTCTCAGTGCATCTGTCGTGTGTCCACATCATGCTGTTTAAAGCTAGTACATTTCAGTTAATTGTTTAAAACGCTTTTATCGCCTTATCTCGATTCGCAACTGTACACTTATAATAATGATTTATAATTTGAGCTGTTGGGTCCGATTGCCCATAAAATGTCAGTTTGGCTTTATTTGACTTAAACATATGTAATGAAAAGTACTTTAAGTTCCCTGCAGTTTCATGTTTCAAACAGAGATGGCGACAGAGAGGCAGAATTTACGGATTGCACTTTTTTAATGCTTGATTGTTGATGTTCATGTCTGTCAGGCACTTCAGACGGACGTTTAATCTGTACCTGGTGTTTCTGCCCGAGCTGCTCTTCCTGCTGTGTCTCTTTGGGTATCTGGTCTTCATGGTCATTTATAAGTGGCTGGTCTTCACAGTGAGGGACTCTCAGACGGCCCCGAGCATCCTCATCCAGTTCATCAACATGTTCCTCATGCAGGGTGACTCCGACCAGTCCCTCTTCCCAGGACAGGTGAGACTCAGAAGGATCATTTCCCTAAAATTCTGTTACAAGCTCTCAAAAATCATACATTAGAAAAACATTTTCTTAATGCGTGTGGCAGCCCGATGAGATCAGATTGGTCAGTAACGTTTTAAAGCGGAGCTTAGCGAATTCCAGAAGATCTGTCATTGGTCACTTGTCACTTTAACCTTTCTTTTCTTTCTTTCTTTCTTTCTTTCTTTCTTTTGGTCTTTCGTTCTCTTTCTCTTTTCTCTGACAGGCTGGTCTCCAGGTGTTTCTGCTGATAGTGGCTCTGTTCTCTGTGCCTGTGCTACTGCTGGGCAAACCTGTCTACCTCTACTGGCTACACAAGGGCAGAGGCCGGCTGGGCACGTACAGGGTGAGACCTCCGTTTCATTCATGTTCTCCAGTTAGCTGTGGGTCATTGGTTCATTGCCCGTCTCTCTCTCTGTCCCTGTAGGGTTATCAGCGAGTGCGACGGAGCAGTGAGGAGGAGCTCTCGCTTATGCACACACATGATATGGAGGAGGGGGGCAGCAGCCTGGACAGCCATTCCTCCAGCTCTGATGGCCAATCAGAGGAGGTGAGGCTACTCAGAAATGAATTTGATTGGATGTCACATTAAGCTGCATGACCCAGTATGAGTCTTACAAGGTTTCCTCTATTCCACTGCAGTTTGATTTCGCTGACGTGTTGCTGCATCAGTCTATTCACACTATAGAATACTGCTTGAGCTGCATCTCCAATACTGCATCTTACCTGCGACTCTGGGCTCTGAGCCTGGCACATGCCCGTGAGTACCGCACCCTCTCGCTTAAATTATAATGTAATAATAATTAAAATAATAATAACCGCTCATAACAGTCAATTCTTAATTAAAGCTGCAGTCCATAACTTTTGGGTTAAAAATATCGAGCAAGTACATGACAGATGCACAGCTGTAAGTTTAATAATGATTTATAGTTTAAGCTGTTGTGTCAGATTTCTCCAGAAATGTCGGCAGAAGGAGGCGGCAGAGAAAGACGAAACTTACGGATTGTACCTTTAAAAAAAATATAAACAGCATAGCCAGCTGAGGTGAAAAGTCAAATAAAATAATAGGATTAATGTTTAAGATTGGAAGGAGTCATTCAGTGGAAAACAGGACTGTTTCTGATAAGCGTTTGTGTTATGTGGACGTTCTTTAATCCAGATTGATTCCAGATCATATATTTATTATTACTCATTTCACATGCCAAGAGATTAGCCAATAACAAAGCACATTCGAGGTCTTTGGAAGATTGTAGTTCTTTATAAATAGAGAAATGCTGAACGTGTCGTGTTGTGCTTCAGAGCTGTCGGAGGTGTTGTGGGCGATGGTCATGAGGGTCGGCCTGCGTGTGGATACTAATGTTGGTATCGTGTTCCTGGTGCCTGTGTTTGGCCTGTTTGCTGTCCTCACCGTGTCCATCCTGCTGGTGATGGAGGGACTGTCTGCCTTCCTTCACGCTCTCAGACTCCACTGGTCAGTGCTGCACCTCACACAAACACCATTATTGCCAAACACATTATTGTCGCACATAACAATCAGGAGTGATTTCTGTCACATAATGAAGATCTGGCGGCTAAATCATCAGCCAACTCATTTACATTTAGGAATTTGGCAGATGCTTTTATCCTGCATTCAAGCTATGCATTTTACCAGTAGGTGTGTTCTGCGCTAACAGGGAACGTTCTCAGAGCATTGGCTAACATTCTCTAAACATTCTCTAAACGTTAAACGTTATCAAAAAGTTTTTGCAATAATGTTAGTAAAAAGTTGTGAATTTTAAATATCATATTAAAAAAATGTTATTCTTAAGCTGTAACAAAAAGTAAAGAGTAACATTAATAATGTTAATACAACGTTTAAAGCTGGCCATTTTGAATGTTTCTAGAACATTCTATATATATTCTATAACATTTTTTAATGTTTTGGTACTTGCGAATGCGAATAGGAACCTACAACCTTTGTGCTGCTAATCCAGTACTCGTTGTCTAGAGCTACTGAAACATTCAAACTTCAGTATTCAGAGTTTAGCTCAGAATGTCTTTCCCTGCAGTATTCATGTGGCAGTTGATTCAAGCCAACATGTGGTCTGTTTTCAGGGTGGAGTTTCAAACTAAGTTCTACAGCGGCGCCGGTGTAAAGTTCGCTCCGTTTGCCTTCTCTCTCCTGCACAGCAGCTTTGAAAGTGATGGACTCTTATGAACTGTGATACTATAGAACAGAGCAGAGCTGAACCCCGCCCTGCAAACTTTGCAAACATTGACATACAGTGACTACATGCCTGATTGGTACAACCAAATACTCCTGCGGATTAGCTGAAGAAACAAAATCAGAGGACGCTGACTGAACTGCTTCATATGCTTTACATTCTTTACATGATGTCCTTGATCACTTTTGGACATGCGACAACATTGGAAGACAAATCTTAACCCAAACAGAGACTTTGGACTTTAAACATGAACTGATGCCTTTATATAGTGTTTTAGCTCTGTTGAGTATATTAGATAAGTTCTACACTAAAGTGCTGGTTGGTATTTTTTTTATACCTTGTTGCCTGTTTGGTTATGCAGAGATGGGGGAGTCTCTCCATAGCCGAGCACATTCCATGAGTGAGTTTAGTATGCTTTGAAACCAAGACATTCATGTTGATACCTTAGCAGGTAAAAGTTTAACTGATTATGAGCCCATGTAGATTATTCATATTACTACAGATACTAGACAATATAATGCAATCATAAGTTAATGATTGTGGACAGTATTTGTAAAGTAAACAAGAGACGGCACAGGAAAGGGCACCAATTTAGAAAATTGCAGAAATGAAAAATTGTTCATTTATAATATTGATCATTTAACACTTGTGTATTATTGTTTCAGTTGGGCTGTGTATATACTGTTGAGCTTTATTAAAGCCATTAATCCAGAGTTTCACATTCAAAAACATTTTCAGCAGATCTTCATGCTGGTTAAATTGCATCTGTGTTATTCTGAATCTGTGTTATTTGGAAAGATCTCTTGCAGAAACATAATCGCTAATGGGGCTCATCTGTTTTTAAGTGCCTAACATTTTGAATGTATTCAGAGGGGTGATGGAGGGAGTTTATTTTTGCAGTCAACAAAGTCATTTTGATGCCATTTATTTAATGCAGAAATTAAACGTGTTGATAAAGTTTGAGGTCAGATTTCTGAACTGTACAGTCATATCGTTTTAATTCTTTGTTTTATAAAACTAAATTTTTATTGATCTTAAACTGTTTTAGATTTGTTTAATCACTCGTCTGTTCCTGGTCTTTATTTTTAACCTTTTCAACTTCAATGTGAGATTGTGGCGTGTGAACTGTGAGCCACTGAAGTCATTCCAGTTATTTATTTACAGTACTCATCACTGTGCTTGGTGTTGTTTGTATTATTTAGGTAATCGTACATTCCATGTTTTGGATATGAAATCTTAGACGCATAACATTAAATATCAGACCTGTGATACTGGAGGTAATAAAGCAGATTGTTTAATTAAAGACTTTGAATTATGCTGGAGTTTAGTGTTTTTTGTGAGATATAAACATTGAGGGCATTTAACTGTACAAGGTCATTAAATACATGAGATTCTGCTGTTGATCAGACTTCTGTTTAAAGAATTTCTATGTGGTTCTCCAGTTGTTAAACGATTCAGTCGTACTGAATTCTTCCATCATCGCTCCAGAGCTCAGTGAGAACCTGTGAACCACTGGATCAGAAGTGTCATACTGGTTTTAAATAAATGAACAAAGCCTTTGTTTTTTATCTAGTAATGTTCCATATCGTACTGCAAACATTTTATCTGGACGACAGAAATTGGGGATTATGTCTGAAAAGGGCTCACTTGTATTGCATCAATTCTTAAAGCTGCAATCCGTAACTTTTGACTCTATATCATCATCTCTGTTTGAATCATAAAATTGCAGGTTACATTACATTATGTATTTTGGTCAAATGAAGCCAATCTCTGTACTTGCTCAATAACTGACTTTTGTTCATTTTTAACCATAAAGTTACAAACTGCAGCTTGAAAATGTGAATTTGAAAGATTTTTTCTTTCCTTACAAACATAGATATAAGTACCTGCTAATATGTCAGTCAGTGTGTTTTAATACAAAATTTTAACATTTAGAATCAAACAGTTGACAGCTTGTCGAAAAAATAACTTTTGAGCGCCTGAATTAAAGTTTACATTAAACATTATGATTAATATCCAGATTTTGACCAAAACACAGCATGTATTAAGATGGCATGGCATCATTATTGCCATAATAATAATAAAAATGATAATAACAACCACCTTTAGCATTAAAAACAGCTGCAGTAAAAGAAACTTTTTAATCTAATTGTACATTCTAAAAAGCAAACGGAACACTCAGTGAGAACATCTTTCCAGGAAGGTCTGAATCCACTGCTGGACATCAGCGATTTCAGAACTTTCTCAACAGATTTGATTCAAGCGTATCATCCATTTAAATCTGCAATCCATAATTTTTCTACTGCCATCTCCATTAGAAACATAAAATTACAGGTAAATTTAGGTACTTTTCATTGAGTTGGTCAAATGAAGCCAAACTGACTTTTCCCAGGAACCCAACAGCCCAAATTATAAATTATAAATCACAAACCGCTGGGAATCAGGTTAAAGTAAGGAGCTCGCGTAAACAGTAATCTGTCATGTACTTGCACAGTAACTGATTTTCTGTTCATTTTTTAACCAAAAAGTTACGGATTGCAGCTTTAAATGTTAAACTGCTGTAAGAACGAGCTACAAATGTTGCACCATCTACTGTACCCGGACACGCGATAGCGAGATCTTTCAGTTTAAAGACGGGGATTTCCTGGGAAATCGGACCTGACAGCTCAAATTATAAATCATGGTTATAAACTTACCGTAGCAATCTGGGATAAGATCATTCAACAGTAACTGGTCATGTACTCGCTCAAAAACAGATTTTTGTTCATTTTTAACCAAAAACAGCTACAAAATGCAGCTTGAAAAAGCAGGTTTGTGTTGCATCTACAGACCTCCAAAGTTCCACAGCAACAACTGAACAGAAATATTGTCCAGCTTTTGTGACTAAAACGTTGTTCTGATGTTTTTGTAACTGTTTTAACACATTTGTTCAGTCTGTATTATATAGAAACTAATATTAACTTTGTATGAGAATATACAGTGTGCTTCTGTATTATGATACACAACGGTCCCTTTCATTAGGAACACTTGAGTATGTTTTAATCCACTATCTCTACTGTTAATAAATACAAGCGTTACTCATGAATACATTACTTACAAAAGCAGCTTGTTCAGTCTTTTCTGTATCATACTTCGATGATTGCTTACTACATCTTCCTGGAGAGTCAGGTGGGTGGTTTTCTTTTATTGGTTGATCACTCATTTATTCAGTATCCTGATTGTACAAAAAAACTATTTTTCATTGCATTGATATGCATTGTACTGCGGCAGTCACGGTAACATGGTAGATGACCACCGAGAGGCTCCACTGAGCCAAAGCAGGAAGCAGCTCATTTATGGGCATGGCAACGAAGCAGTTTTTTTGTGTCCGCAAATCAGGTGTTAACACCATGCCTGCATCATCCAATATAACAGATTCAAGGGCTTTTCAAAGAAGGCCGATGCATGTCTGAAGCTCATTTGTTAACTGAATGCATGAGATGAATCTTAAGCTACTGTATCATTCTTTAGGCAAAGTGGGAGGAGCCAAGGAGAAAGCCTTAAGCCGGGTGTCCAATAGAACAGTCCAACCATGCTCCCATAATTCTCTGGGATATGTAAATGATTTCCTTTGCCCAAATATGGTATTACAGTCGATATGAAAATGTACAGAGGTACACAAGCCTCAAAGCAAAGCAATCAGAAAATTGACAAATGTTTATATTATCCGAATGTTTCAGCAGCCTCTTCTTCATACGCGAGTTTCTTCCTGTGTTTTCCAGACCAGCGGGGGATAAGGATGGATCTCATTAAAAAAGGACTGAGTCTCATGTATCTCCAGTTTAAGAGCAGAGGATGCTGGGAAGGGGGGAAAAGTGCATTTTGTGAAGGGGCTGTACAGAATAAAAAGAACCTGATTTTGCTTTGGAAGATAAAGTGGGCGGCACTTGGCAAAACAAACAGTGTGTTTCTCCCACTTGTTGAGGTGAAGTTCAGAGAGAACCTGATGAGTTTTCTTGTTCTCCCCTTTCCTGTGCAAGTCTGTTTACGAGTCGGTAAAGATATATGTCATTGGGTTACACACACACACACACATTTAAACACACTCTAAGAGTTCCAAATAGTGCAGGTTTTTACAACCTGTCTCCACCAAATGTGTGGTCACACAGGAGACTTTGCTGAGTCCATTACTTTCCTCTGGACTTCCTCTGTTTGTAGAGTCAGATTCATGTATTCAAAAGATATCAGGACATCCACTCCAGCTCTGTCGTTCTTTGGCCTCCCAGTAACCCCCCTTATAAACAAAGGTTGTATCTCCTGTCAGTTCATCCGTCCTCTGGTGAAACCACAGTGGCGTGTAGCCCTCATACTCCCGCCCTGAAACACAGCCAGGAGAAAATATGAGCTTAGTCATTAATGATGGCCCAGCTAACAGAGAATGTTTCCTGAACATTGGGTAATATTCTCTAAAGGTTCTCTCAACGTTATCAAAAATGTTTTTGCGGTAATGTTACTACAATGTTTTTAATGTCATATATATCAAAAACGTTATTCTTAAGTTGTTAGTGCAATGTTTTAAAACTATTATAGAATTAAATTTTTTTATTATTTAAAACAGGTCGTAGAAATGATACGCAAGGCCAACTAACCCTTTTAATTTGAATGTAACTGACACTCTAAGCCTTTTAAACTCCTGGTTGCTCTGCTCACCTTCGTCCATGGCCTCTGTGGCCGCCGCCTCTCTCCTCCTCCTCACGGCTCTCTGCTTCTCCTCCAGCCTCTGTTTCTCTGCGTTGGCCTCATCCCAGCGTCCTGCTTCCATCAGCCGCTGATCCGGCCTCAGTCTGCTGTCGGTCACACACACACCCTCCTCTTCCTCATTCAGCGTTAAAGCCAGAGAGGAAAAATAATACATGTTCTCAGCGTTCTCTCTGAGGGTGTAAAAGAGAGAGAGAGAGAGAGAGAGAATGTAAGAGAAAGAGAGGAAGAAAGAAGCAATGAAAAAAAGACAGACTTAGCAATGTTTTCATACATGTTTAGTTTCCAAGTTCTGTAGGTAGATTGTTAGCTTTCATTAAGTGGTTTAGCATTATATAGTTAGTTTCTCTAGTATACATTTAGGAATTGGTTTAGTTGACAGTTAGACAGGTAGGTAAGAAGTTATGTAGGTAGTTAGCTTTGTGAAAAAGGTGAGCTAGTAGGTAGGTAATTTGGTTGGTTGGTCAGTCAGTAGACAGGGTTAGTTGGCAGGTAGTTAGATAGTTAGGTAGTGATTTTCATTGGTCTGGTAGTTTGGGTTGTTAGGGGGTTGAATGCAGATCTTTGGACTGAGTGTTATTTGATAGTGTCTCTTACGGTAGAGGATATTTCTTCCACAGAAGTTTGGGTGCCCGTGTTTGATAGACAGTCTTCTGTTTGCCCTCAGTGCTGCTGCTTCCTCTGCTGCTCTGCACAATCTTGGCACTCTCCATCTTGTCGTCCCACGTGCCTGACAGGATGTAGTGAGCCTGGCCATCGCTGTCCATCACCACCCCTGTGACCTTACAGTTTGAGAAGGAGAACAAGGGTAACAAGCTCTGGGGTTGAACTA
>JAZGTJ010007777.1:0-22203 GCA_036877575.1 Botia almorhae | reverse complement strand
AAAGATGACATGGCAGTAGTCATGGTGGCTCCCAGGCTGAGATTTGGGCTACTGAAATTGTTAAAGCTTGGGGGCATGCTACCCATAGTGGTAGCTGAAAAGGAAGAGACACTCGTATTGCTGACAGACTTGTGTGTTGAGGTTGCTGTAGTGACAGTGGCTGACGTGGTATTACTAAAACCTTGTGCTGTTGTTGTCGAGCTGCTCTTTCCACTACCACCAGTGCTGACCGGCGGAGCTGACTTACTGCCATTTCCTGTGGCAACCTCTGCACTTCCTGCTTCAAAACGCCTACGGCTCAGCTCAATCATGTTTTGCATTTCGGTTTTGCTACTCAGTAAGAGAGAGACCTTGGAACCTTTGATTGAACCGCCCGTGCGCATCATTCCAAGCCTTGCATCTTCATCTGTGGCGAAGACGATAAACGCCTCACCTTGTTCACCTCCTACAATATGCACCCCACCATCCGGGATGGTCAATCCGGAGAAGAAATGGCGTATGTCCATGGTCCCAGCCACAATGGGGAGACCCTGCAGACGGATGACCACAGCCATGCTGAGGCGCCACAACACACACCTGTGGGTGAAGGAAGGTAGCAACCGTCAGGCTAAGATACAAAATTAAAGCAACACACATACACACAACCAGCAAACACATCATAACAGTCAAAGATATAATTATATTATGACAACAGCAGAACCAATAGTAATACCCAATACGAAACAATGAGATTTTTTCAGATTTGATTTGGTCTCAGCGTATCACATTGTTTTAACATCTTTTAACTAACCACAGTAAACATTGCCTTATAATACCATATAATTTATGCAAATTCATTCAGGAACATCATTTTTCACTGTGTATTTCAAAACTCATCCAAACTGTAAACACTATGTATACAAACAAAACACTACGGCAAATGGTTCAAAAGAGCAAAACGAACTTTTTAACTCACAATTGAGGATCTAGACGTAAAATGACATCATAATGTCAAAAACATCTTCTTAGTACATCAATTGTGCTATAAAAATGAAACAGTCAACACGGAAGAATGAAAACTAATGTATGACAATATTGAGCAAAAACTACATGATGTAAATGTTTCTAGATTCTAAACCCTTTTACTCCATTAAATTCTTATAGTTCTGTTGTTCTGTAATTGGAAAATTGACCAAACCGCTATGTTAGGACTCCTCCAGCGCTTACCTGTATTAAAAGTGCTGCTTTGTCACAAGCTGGACGGGGCACCCAATCCAATCCTGACGACAATCATTTAAAAATCAATTCTTGGCTGTAATGAAAAGAATAAACGGAGGCAAAAATACGTAAACAGCATTGAAATAAGCACCGCCAGCATCCCCCAGCAAACCATTCAGTACCAGACGATTTCCAGCCCGTTTAGTTTTAACAAAATCAGCCGCTTCACAAAAGCCATACACATTAAAATGGTCTTTAAATGCGTGTGTCTCATGTACTTCATGTTGAAACAAAAACATTCATACTAAATAGCAACACAAAAATACAGGACGTTTTCAAATACAGACTCACGAAAACAAGTGGAATCATTTTAAAAATACTGAAAAAACAGAACGAGTCCTTCAGTAGAGTGAACATGTGACATGATTATGCTGGTAAGTGGTGAGCAGAACAATAAAACATCACCTGTTACCACTAGACTATAGATATAAACACAAAGCTATTCCTGGAAACAAACAACACGCACGTTTGTGGTACATACATAAAACTACTGGAAATCCTTCTGCAGTCCACAGAATACATTATTTTCTCTGACCGTAAAGAGACTCACCTCTCTAAACGACTAGTACAGAACAACTAGTCTAGTTCAGTAAGACTGTATTTCAATCAGCCTTCATTACATTCAAATGTCAAAATAAACAAGTGGAAACCAGATCGTGCATGTTGTGATCACAAACTAACAATATACAGGTTGAAAAACTGATCTGAAACTAGATAAATAAAACTACTTTATCTATTATCTTTATTCCAGATTCTGCAGCACAAAGTTTTGTCAAAAGACCAAAACTACACAAACCAAGTTTCAACAACAACGTTTCATAAATGACTGCTAAACAATCTGAGTTTTATGTCGACGCTCAAGGAAAACCCATAATGTGGTCACAAATTTATCACTGCCACGAATAGCTAATAATTTTCATCAACAACATTTTGCAACTTCAGATAGCACTTCTGGCTTTGCATGAACAACCGTGAAATAAAGAAGCCCGTTATAACAGCAGAAACCGATGGATGTGATCATTAGTTCAAGAAAAACAGCATGTTTGTGATTTCCTGAATGAATTTAAATACAAGTTGAACAGTAACAATCACGGCACGGTGTCACCAGCCATTCATACTGCACACCAGCGCGATGACAAAATGGCGTTGTTGTATTTACCTGCAAAAAACGGGCAGATATCTTCCACAAACAAATACATCTCGTTGCTGTTCTCTCGCATTCACATGCAAGCACTTCTCAAGCATTGCAAACTTACATTACCTTTGCAATGCAGTGCGGAAACCTCTGACAAACTCCGCATTATCCGTTTAAAGCAAACTACCTCGCTCTCGCGTGCAGCTCTCATATACAATGCCCAGCCTCCGTTAACTTCCACGATTTTACCGTTTTTTGTGAAGGCCAACGTGTTGTGTCTGACTAAATGAAATACAGCACGTGAGAACGGATGCACTCTGCATATACTTACCGAGAATATGTGTCTTTACAGATCTTTTAATAATAAGATTCTCGGCTCTTCAGTTGTTGTCTTTGGGGCTGTTTTGAAAGACCGAGAAAAGAGCTACTGCGCATGCGCGTCCGTCAGCCAAAGCTAAACGCGCTGTGGTGACGCTCTAGTGGGCGTGTTTGGATGCTGAAGTCAACAAGTGTGCGTCTAAATACAAGGTGCCCGTGTAGTGTTCACTGCCACCTATTCACTTAGAATGGGGTATCGCTAACATTTTAGTTTGACTACACTGTAACACTTGAATCGCGCATGTTATGGGCGATTATTAGGATTTCACGCATCGTGACCTGACCATCAATAAATGATTGTATTAATTTAATATTTTAAAATAAATAACATTTAAATAAAGAGCCATCATTTCTATGTGTCTATTTTTATAAATAATATAACAACACGCCCACCTAATGAGCTAAAACGAGACCTCTTAATCCCTTATTGCGCCTGATTTTTATGTTTTAATCCAAGGATGAAGGCAATTATGAGTTTAAACAGTAATTTGTCGCAAATAATGGTATACTAGGTCTTTTTTAACAAAAAGTTTTTTTTGCTGCTTTTATTTTGACAAAACACAAAAGCGGAAATACTCAAACAAGGTTTACTTCCTGCTGTCGACGCATGTGGGAAGTCCATGCGGATAGTTGCTGATCTGTTTTTCTGTGTAGTTCTGTCTTTATCAATCAAACACTGTTTATTGTGTGAAGCAATTTTTCGGTAAGAGTAATTAGATCAAGAATTTATAATCTGGGGACAGCATGGTGCGAGCACGAAGGTAAGAATATATACACACCACGACGTATTTAAGTTGTTGCTGGTTCTTCTCGTTACTTCATTTAACTTTGATCATACATGGTAGATATGTCCATTTATTCAAAGTTTACATTGTAGTTTTTTAACCTTCACGAACAAGTAAGCTTTATATATTTGGTTAATTACCTGCATGAAGTAAAAACGAGACTTCTCGGCTGCACAATATCTGTATGCAGTGCAAATGTGCCACTATCGCTCATTAACGCTGTTTACTTCATTTTTTAACAGGTTAGTTAGAAAGCCTAAAGTTAAAAAGCAGCAGGAGTATGACAGTGATGACCCTGAAGCTTATAAAAATGAAGACATTCCAGATAAGGTAACTTTAATTTTTTTTATTTATTTAAAGGTGTTATTTGTGTTTACATATTGCCGTCGTTTCTCTTCGTGTGGTTTATAATAGTTAAACTTTTGTTCCGTTTCTCTCATCAGAGGTCTTCAAAATATGTGGATGATAAAATAGATGAGTTCCACAAAGAAAAGATCTCAGTAAGTTATATTGTTTTTTTATCCTACGATCTTTATGAACGTCTATGACACAGTGGAAGTAAACACATGACCTTTGACCTTGGCCTTTAGAAACTCTTGGCTCAAGGGGTTCAAGATGACAGCGATCCAGAGGATGAAGATGAGCAGGTAAGCAATCGTTTTAAAATTGTAAACAGCGTTTTATTGTGGGCAGTTCTTTGACCTTCTTACCTTTGTTTAATGAGCATGATTGATTGATTCCTCCAGGAGGAAGTCATGCCCCTGATGCTTCCTGAGTCTGATGAAGAGGAGGAGGAGGAAGAGCAGGAAGACGATAATGAAGAAGGAACAGATATGGAGAGTGATCTGGAAGGGAGAAAAGATGATGGTAATGTGCTCAAATGACTTTTTATATACATATTAAACTATATACATATTAAACTGTATATCTGTGTGTGTGTGTGTGTGTGTGTGTGTGTGTGTGTGTGTGTGTGTTTTGCAGCGCAGTATGATTAAAGAAATATATGTTCAAGATGTTTATAGTTTACATTTGTGTCTGTAGCTCAACTTGTAGAGCATTGTGTTAATAACAGCGCAAAGGTTGTGAGTTTGATTCCCAGAAATCACACTGATCAAATGTACAGCTTGAAATAAACGTGTCTGTCAAATGCATGAACATGAGTGTAGTACAGATATTCAAGGCTGTCTCTGATATTCCCTTCTCCGTTCGTACAGATCTCCCGAATGACATGGCGTGGGGAAACAGGAAGAAGATATTCTATGATTCAGATTATGTCACTGCAAGTAAGTGTTATTCATATACCTAAACTGTATTACACTTGTAAATATGTATAAAATGCTGTAGCTTAATCTGATTACCTGTATGTAAGATACATATGACAGCTTTGCTCTTTGTTTCGATTTATGTATTTTGCAGAGGGCAAATCTCTTGAAGAGATTGAGGCAGAGGACAAAGAGGAGGAAGAGGAGGCCAGAAACATTCAACAGAGGTTGGCAGCCAACCTGAGCGAGGAAGACTACGATCTGAATCTGCTGGAGGTGCTTTAATTTTTAAAGGCTTCAGGAGGGTTCAGATGTTTGCGTTAGATCGCTCAGACATCTTTGTGTTATTTTTGTGTTCTGTCAGGAGTTTACAGCAGAGGCTGAAGCAGAAAAGGAAGATGAAACAGAGAAAAGGATTGTGAAGGACTTAAAAACAATGTCACAGAAAGAAAAGCTCAGACTGCTAAAGAAAGAGTCACCAGAAATGCTAGGACTCATCCAGGATTTTAAAGCGAAGGTACAAGCTTACAGCGGTGATGTTTACATGACCAGGTTGCTTTATAAATGACTGTTTTATGTTATTATTGTGTGTCTAGCTCACAGAGTTAAAGGATGAGGTTCAGCCTCTTGTGGAGATGGTCAAAAATGGACAGATTCCCCCTGGAAAGGTTTGTGTAAATCCGCTTGTTCAATACAAGTAAATATAAATATAAGCATTGCTGATAACAGTTACTTTATTATATACAACAAACAGGACAGAATTGTCCATTAGTGCATTACATTACAAATGTGTATGTGCGCATATTTAAAAAGGCAATAAAAAACAGCTACAAGGATGTCAGGGCTGCAAAGGTGTCAGCAGCACAGTGCAGTAAGATGTGGTATGAATATTTCAACCGTAAATAAGTAATAAATATGTAATATTATATTGCAAATGCTTGTCATTGTTGTCAGACTGGTGTGGTGAGAGAGTTCAGATGTGACAAAGCTTTAGAAAAGAAGCTGATAGTACTTATGTAGTGACACTTGAATATGGACTCTTATGTAACGTGTGACCATGTTGTTGGATTAAAATCTATGTTTTGCCTTCTATCCTTTCTGTTCTCTAGGGTGCCGATTATCTCATTACCAAACAGCAGCTTTATCTTAAGTAAGCATCACTACACAATTTACATACTGTTACACTGTGATTGCACTATATTTTTACATGACAAAATACATTACATATGTCATTACGAATATTTCCCTGTTTTCCAGCTATTGCACAAACATTAGTTTCTATTTGGTTCTAAAAGCCAAGCGAATTCCAGCACATAACCATCCTGTGATTGAGAGACTGTTGACCTACAGAAACGTAAGTATAGCCACAGTACAACCATCAGCCGGGGTGTGAATAACGTGTTTTTCAAGACTTTGACTGTGTTTGGAAGCAAAACATCCTCTCGTTTTTATTTCCACAGCTGATAAATGAACTCGGTGTGGTAGATGCCAGACTTGCTCCTCAGCTGCGTCAGCTTCTCTATGGAAACCCACAAGACAGAACTACCAAAAGATCAGTGGGCAGCAAACACATCAAAACCAATGAAGTTAGTTGCTTCCTTTGAATTCTGAATATACATGTTGTGGCATCAGCTCCATTTTGCAGAGTCTAATGTGTCTTTATTAAAGGAGTCAGAAGAGGCGGCGCTCAAGGGAGCTGAGGCATCCGACTCAGATGAGGAAGAAAATCTGCGTTTCTATAATGCCATGGCAGAGATGCAGAAACTGAAGAGGAAGAGAAAGAGGAAGACGAAGGAGATGAACGATCTTCAGCATGAGGACGAGTGAGTGTGTTTACAGCATTCAGCTCTTGTGGTTTTTCATGAGAAGAATATCAGAATCTTACCGTCACTCATTCTATCTCCAGACTGATGGAGGAGGAACAGGTGGAAGGAGACACTAAACGAGGAATCACCTACCAGGTGAAGTGCTTAACTAACCAGCTCTTTTTAAACAGACTAACCGTGTAACTGTAAAGCTGAAATATGCAACTTCTTGCCTCTTTATCGCCATCTCTGTTTAAAACCTAAAATTTTGAAAGTTACTTTCTTATCATAGATGAGTTAAAATTCTAACTAATTTTAACTGATTTTTGTTCATTTTTTAAACAAAAAAAGTTACACTGCAGCTTTTATGATAGAAGATCTTCTCATGTTTCTGTTGCATGTGTTTTGTGTACAGATGTCCAAGAACAAAGGTCTCACACCCAAGAGGAAGAAGATCGATCGCAACCCCAGAGTCAAGCACAGAGAGAAGTTCAGGCGTGCTCAGATTCGTCGGAGGGGTCAGGTAAGTGTCACCTGTATATATTCAAAGGCTGTAAATACTGTTTGAAACAGACACTGAATTGAGAATATCTGCTTAGGTTCGTGATGTGCGGCGCGAGGAGACGAGATACAGTGGAGAATGGTCTGGTATTCATGCTGGAATTAAGAGGAGTATCAAACTCAAGTGATAAGTCCATCCCTGAAACTCAACTAAGAATGTCATTAAAACAGATGTTTATGCTCACAGTCGCAAATATCATTTAACACATCCACTCACAATAAGCCGAAATGTATTCTCTTACTCAACATTAACGTGCAAAATGTTCTTTGACTGTACTTTTTAAAACTCTTATACTTAAAGTATTAAAAGAAAGCTTTCAACATGTTTATTCAAAGAACTGTTCATTTTTTACATACTACATTATGAAATCATATTGAATATTCGTTAATGCATCGCGTGATTGACTGAAGGCAGACTCAGTGAGATTAATATGAATTAATATCAAGCAGAGACACATTTAGTTTGATGTCTTAAACTTATTCAAGCATGTATTCATACTGTAATGCTTTGTTCTTAACTTGTTTAAGAGTCATAAAATGGAAGGATATGATGTGTTATAAGCGGTTAAATTTCACAACAGAAAAAAGCTTCTGAACGTAGATATTACATTGAAATATCAGACAACCACAGGCAGAAGTCTCTACTGATTCTGTTCAAATTCTGACCACAACTTGTTACACAACAACTGAACTGATCCCTTATCTGACTGGAAGACCAACCTGAGCCCACATGCTAAGAAACCACAGGGTTTTTCATACTACAGCCTCAGTTGACTGTGTGCTGTGGTTGGATTGCTGACAGTCTGTTCCTCGATCTCTGTTTCTGCACTTCCTCATCTGTGAGGGCCGACTCGTGTTGCGTGTCCCTGGTAACAACCACCACGTAACCGCTGCCTGGTGGCTGTCACTGAACACACGTAGTGTGACAGGCAAGTAGGCAGATCAAACACAACGCTGGAGAAGCTTTTCATGGTCTTCTACATAAAATATATATTGTATAAATATATTTACACCACTTTGTGATTGCTGTCAGAATGTGAAGAGACTCAACCAGCATAGCACATGATGATTCTGGAAAAACTACCCTGCCTTTTATTATTTCCTACATTTTAAAATAATATTAAGAAAATAATATTGCTATATTTTAGCTTCTAGAAATTTGCCAAACAATAATTCTCTTGGCCTTTTATTAACGACTTCTTGAGGTTTCACTTGGCAATGTTTTCAAACAGTATTGTAGGAGTTTCCTTTTTTCTTTATTATTTAGTCAAATTATCAATTGTTGTTTCTATTAATATGTTAGTACAATTATAGTTTTAATACAAAACTAAGATCATGAGAAACATTTCAGTCAAACGATCCTAAACTTTTGACCAGTAATGTAACTTTTGACCAAAATGATGCCGACATTTATTAACTAAACCAGTTATATATGTTGCTTTTAAAAACAAGACCAAACATTCTCTTGTTATGGTGTTAAGCAAAACAAGGACTTCCTGTTCACACACTCATGATTTAAACCACCAGAAATTAAACGTGTGAAAATGTGATACACTCGTAAATGACACCATTAAACTTGGACAGAGAAAGCGACCCACACAGACCTCACAACGATTTACTATGAATGAGTGCGCGCATGCGCAGCTGCGGCTGTTATTGTAGCTGTATCAGGAGGAATTCCGCGTTTATGTCAAAATAAAGGTTTAAACGCCTCTTTATGAGTATTTTTATCAGATGCGTGTTATTCTGAAAATACTTTCTGCTGAACGTGGAAGGATTAACAGAGAGAGTTTAGACAGGAGACTTCATACATAAGAGACATGATAGACAACGAAGAGTAGCACACGGGGAAATAAACGAAGGGCATAATCGGCCATGCTAATAAATACTCGTATAATTATTAATCCAACATGTTCAAAGATAGAATTCCAAGATATGTTTTAGGAATTGAAAATGAGCTGCGAAATATGAAAACTACTCAAACGAAATGCAACTACAGTTATTTTATTGCACTGAATCGATGGATTCATTGTCTGGTATTTTAAATGGTATATTCCACTAGTAAAAGACTATATAAGACTGCTATTGCTATATATAACAAATAATTAAAATATTAAATATATCTGAGGAATCCAGCGTATTAACGCCACATTCCTGAATTCCTGAATCAGTAATTCAAAGAAGGAAGTCCCAAAGAAAAGTCCAAATAACAGCGCACGTATCTGTGCGCGCAGCATCAATGGAGGAACTACTTTCCGTCGCTATTTCGGTCGTTCTCCAGCTAATGTCCAAAAGTAGTTCCGGTTGTTTTGATCCGCGCAGCAACCCGCTCGGTGCCCGGATGTTAGCTATCCACGGAGAAAGACGAACGAGAGCGAGAGGGGCGAAACACATCACGGAATAACCGGTAAAGCCTTTGCGGGTCTCGAACCCACGACCAACGCGGAGCGCCGACTCTCAAATTGAGGAGAGAGAGGGAGATACGGTCGAAGAGAAAGGGGAGGGGACGGCTTACTTTGACAGATCTGGACTGGCCTCAGGCGGCTGACACGCGAGCCCGGGTAAGTGAGCGCGATTAGGCGAATGATACGCATTCGCGACGCGAAGTTGAAATCGTGGCCCGCGAAAAATGGACGACCGTACCGTGAGTTTCGCGGTGCTGGAGTTCAGACGAATGCAGGGACGACGGACAGACGCGCGGGCCTTCGGGTACATGCCGTCGCTGCGGTTCTGTCGGGGGCAGGTGGGGACACCGACGGCGCCGCTGTCACAAGTTTAGTTAGCAAGACGGCTAGTGCGGTTTTGTCATACAGATAGCGGCTGTTTAGCAGCCAGTGGGTCGTTTATTTGTCACTGTAGCGAACTGTTCGGTTTGGGAAGTGCCAAACGAGTAACTTTTGGTCCTGTCATCTAACAGCGGCTGGAGGCGGAGGCCGTATCTATTAATATTTTGCAAATAGACGCGCGGCAGCTGCGCGTCATCTCACCTCGGCCAATTTGTGGTGCTTTTAGAATTGGATTAATATGTACGTGAAGCTTGTGCACGTATTGCAGGCTGTGCATGATCAGATCCTGCGGCAGAGATGTGCCAGAACATAAGTTGTACATTAGGACGTTAAGTGTTGTTAAGCTTTATAAAGTGGCCCAAATAAGATGTGCTGGGATGTGTCGCATCTGTCAGTATACGCTGGCTGAATTAGCGCTGGTTTACTAGAGGACTCGCACTACAGGTGGTAATACGTTAGTAATGATACTTTATACTGCACGCGTATAACGCATGTATATACATTATATAATTCTGATCATGGGCGTATTGTCACATTTGCTCATTTCGTACACGTTTAGCTTGTGATGGTGAGCTTCTTCTATACTCAAAACCAGACCCCGTCTTTGGGTTTGGATTTCCCCTTTTAGTTTCTGCAAGAACAGACCTTTCATGTCATGTTGGGCTCATTGTCGAAGTTGACGTTTTGTTGTTTATAATGCACATCAAATATGAATAGTTTATTATTATTTTATGATCATAATTTATAATTTAGCTTCAAATTGTCAATAAATGCATGCGTTACTTTTTAGTGACAGCTTGTCTGTTTGTTTGTTTTTTTAACATGCAAGTTGTTTTGGATAAAATAGATCCAGTATGTTAAATATTTACAGGATTTCCCTTCTTCTTTCACCAGCAGAGTACAGTAAGAATATGAAGAGCTAAGCAGCACCAGCTTGCTTAAAATACAGTGTGATGGACATATGTGAACTGCCCGCGACATATTTTCCCCACCCAGTCAATACAATAGTGTGAGAGATTCACTTTAACACCAGACGGTTTTATCTTTGGGCTGTCAGCTCACAGATTGCAGAAAATGACTGAACCTCAGTTGCTTGTCAGAACATGCCTGCTGGATCTTCTGCTGAAACTGCTCATTTGGTTTTAAAAAATGTGATGTTATTTTAAAATCGCCTTGTAGGTTTTAGTATTTGCTTAATCTGACACTTGTACGATCCAGTTACCTTAGTCCTATATCCCAGCGAATCAGTTTAGAAGCATAATAGATAATCTGGATTTTACTGTGTTCCTGTTATTCTGTATTTACATGCTACTGAATACTAGAATCATGAACTACTGAAGTGTTCCTGTAGTGCAGTTAATAGAGCATTGTGTTAGCAACGTAAAGGTTGTGGGTTCGATACTCTATATTCTGAATGCACTGTGAGTTGCTTTGGATACAAGTGTCTCCCAAATGCATTGTGGGGCTGCTAGTACTTGCTTGATGTCATCACTATAGTAATTAATAATAATGCCATAATATCTGTAAGACAGGCACTATAAAATAAAGGGTTACAGAAATTAAGGGTCACTAAGGTTTTAAATTCTGTCTTAAGAAAGCTATTAACACTTAAGTATCTTCCATCTGTACTCGTATGCTGTGTGTTGTTCATTAGTACTTTGCTAAATGGGCTGGAATGGAAGCTGTTGAAGAACACAAGCGTGGCATCTGTTGTAGGGTATCGTAACTGTTCCCATGCCAGCATCTGAATAGCCCCGCTGCAGAGTGGCACACAGACTCGTCTCTTTCCTGCCTTCGGGCTCCAGTGGGCATCCTGCCGCTAAATCTAAACTCACCTGGAAACTGCAGGTTTATGCATTTCACCTGTTTTATCATCGCGGAACAACGCCATGGGCGACGCGCCAAACCGGCTGTCGTTTGAAGCTTTAGATCTTTGGTGTCTGCACTTAATTATTAATATGTAGGAGCTATGCTATGTTCAGTGTAATGAGCTGTCTTTAACTGCTACACTGTTTACTGTGTTTTCTGAGGCATTTTTTTATTTTTCCCCTCCGCTGAACTGGCTGATGCGATTTCGTCCCACATTTAGAAAGTTAAGCTTTTCTCCAGCTGTGCTACAAACATCTGTTCTCTTATATTTGTGGTGTGTGAAACCACTGGATCACTTTTGCATGGACGCTTAACAAGTGGTGTGTTTCCTGTTTGCTTTTTTCCCCAGTTGCTTTTCGTGATCAGACGTGTATTAGTTGAAGTTGAAAAGAGTGTCTTATGACACTGAATTATCAGCAAAGCACGTGTAGATGAAGCAGACTGTCACGGACGAAAAAACGTTAAAATGCATGACGTCCCTGGCTCAGACAAGTCGTGGTATTTATAGTTCCATTGCTCCTCCCTATTTAATGACATTTAATGTCTGCATCAAAATTATTGCTATTTATGATGTTCTTTCCTGTTGGGCTGGAATTATATATTGTCTTCTTACGTTCTTCAACCTTTGCCTTAGTGGTTTGTATAAGTACGTGTTGGTTCTTGTTAGGCATAAAAATTAGTCTGACTATAACACTGTTGCAGTGCCTGTGTTAAAATAACTCGCAGTTGTTAGAATGAAATGTATTTGCATTCTGTAAGCACGGTTAATTCAGACGAGTTGTTTATCATTAATCTTAGGATGTTATCGCGCACGTTTGTTTGTTCAGATATGCTTTTGTCTCGTCAGTTTTGCGTGTGCGTCTCAGACATCTCATTCACGGACTGTTGGCGGAGCACCCGATGTGTAACGCATAATTTTGCGTTACCTGATGTGTAACGGCTTCGCAAGACTACTCCGTCTCTACCCTTCGCACGCTCATTTTATGATCAAATCTAGCACGAGACTTTGCTGTGTGATGGTGCGAGTCTGTAAGCAGTAGCTCCGTCTTCATTAGCAACGCCGTTCGGCACCGGAATGCAGATGAGCTGTGAACTCATTCATCCCGATTCCAGTGTGACTCTCGTTTGCAGTCATCTCGTGTAAGTCCGCTTTTCATGTTAAAGAACTCTCTGTATGAGAGAGAGATCACAGAGGGTAATTGCTCTAAAGTGAACCTCATTTAGCTGACCAGAGCAATTACAGTAGCTCCAGGCGTTTGTGCCACCAGACGCTGGTCCTGCAGTTTCAAGGCTATGAACAAATCGGAAATAGATTGAAATAATGAACGGCAGTACAATGGAAAATTCGTACTTATGAGTCTCTAAATATTGCCATGGTGATCGCTCAAAGTGAGCTTTTCATAAGGTGATAAGGTGAGTCGAAGGCAGCACGGATTCTTCAGGCGAACCCCCGGGAGACTTCTGGGAGACATTATGTTATTAATGTTATTCAAGAGCCAAATTTCGAGTTTTGCTCAGCTAGGTGCTTTAATCTTTTTTTGCTGTATATTAATGAATTTTTAAAGATCCCCTCATTAGATATGGGTGGGTATGGGAATGCTGCTCTGTTTCAGAGCTTTTCAAACTACCCCCTCCACTCTCGGGAAGGGGAGCACAGATCTACTGAAGCCCTACATGTTCATTTTTTATTAATGTTGAAATTCACTGCTAGAGCTCCTCCAGTCTCTCCACTGGTGTACAGACACTGTGTCAGATGTTGCTCCACACTTGCACTGGCTGATCCAGCAGCAGTTGGAACATTGGATTATGTGTCATCTGTCTTAATTACCTGACCTGAGACCTGTTCAAGCTTTCTTCCCTCCAGATCAAGGTACAAACTAGTATAAACTGTCGTGGGTACAAACTAATTCTTGCATCTGTTTAACTAACCCCTCTCCTCTTCAGACAGTGTTGTAGATTTTGTGGTTCCAGTATGTCCAGAATCTAGTTCTTGGTAACCAAGCCATGTTACTTAATGAGCCACTCATATCCTCTGTTCACAGCAGGCATGTCTGAGAAATGTGTGGGGATACACCTTTGTATAGTCATTGTTTTCAGTATGACTGCAGAAAACTTTCTTGCTGCATTGCCTTCTTGTCCTTGACGGACTAGGTTTGTCCTCAGGGGTGTGTCACAGTGGAATTGAACTGCTTCTGTGTGTCAAGTTTCAGCTCTTAAAACAGTGTAACAGCAGGTAAAAACACACTGTCTCTCAGTTCGTGCTCTCTGAAGGTAATGGAGACTGTTGTTTAGCTGTGAGGATTTCACAGAGCTTCACAGAGCTTAAGTAATCATAATCAAGCTCTCCTAATATCTTTAATAAACACTTTAATTACTTTATCGAACTGCAAACTCAGCTGTAGTTACAAATGAGCCCTGCTTGATTCAGTGTTGTCTTTCCATTCAGTTCAAGCTGCCTTTAAAAATGGGCTAAAACAGGATAAAGGATTTAAACATCTTAATGTTTTGTTTTTTTTAGCTTRACATTGTATTACGCCAGTTTTAAATTGTAAAAACACTCTAGGCCATTTTTTAAGTGGCATTGAAATTGCTTTGAAGAATTCAAAATATGAAGGAAATACTCTGAGTGACTTGCACTTGCACGTAGTGACTTGCACAGAGTGACTTGCACAGAGTGACTTGCAATAAAACTAATATTATTCAATGACATTGATTTATCTCTAGCTCAATTTTAAAGTACATCTGAGAAGCACAGTTACTGTTGTACATTGCCTGTTTCTCTGTTGGACGTTTTGGAAATGATGCATCTTGAGAAATGATTGTCAGTTGCAGCTGGCTGAATTCTGTCTGGGTGGGAATATCATCCAACTGTTCAGAGACTCACAAGAGAATCAGTACCGAGTGATGCTTATCTAGAAGCAGTAAATGAATGTTAGAATTGTGAAACTTTGGCTAGAAAAGAACAATTTCATTAACTGTTTTTATTTAAGAAAGTCAGTGTTACTTTAAGAAGTCATTTATTCACCTGTACTTAAAAATACAAATAAAATATAAGTTTCCTTTAACATTTATCCACAGATATTGCACACAGAGTAAAATGCACGAAAATAATACAAGACAAAAATCTAAAGGCAGATCGTAGTAGATTCTGTCTGTACTTCCTTAATGCTCTTCTCATTTCACATCTGCTCTCATGTATATACTATATATATGTGTGTATATGTATGTGTGTGTGTGTGTGTGTAATTGCACCTGAGCTGCTTGTCACCTGTCTGTGGTTGCATCAAGAGTAAATCTGATGCGGGAATGCTTTGATGCATTTAGCACATCGGCGCATGTGATAATTTACAGCGATGGTGCGCTCAGCTCGGCGGAACGACCACTTTCTGCTGTGATGTGTTCCACAAATGCCCTTGAAACCTTTCGACTCTGTTTATCATTTCTCTTGCACTAAATGGATCATAACGTTCTTTTAAAAGGGAATGATTCCGTCACTGCGGTTCAGAAAGTCCTGGAACGTAGCCAGAGAAGTGGAATTCTGCTCCGTGGAATTGTGGTGAGCAGAGATTTGGAAGTTGGCGTTAATTACAGCAGAACTGATCACTCGCCTCTTTGAAGTCCCGTCTTTCCCCTGAAGTCTCTCAGTGCTCACACTGAGCTTTCCTCACTCAAAAACAAGAGTGCTGTGGAGAATGCCTCATGTACTCAGATGAGTCACATTTCCTTTGGACCTGGCGCTGCTCCTTTCGCACAGTTTAAATTCACTCGGGGTGGGGGAGGGAGACACGGCCCGTTTAACTCCAGAGTTATTGGTCCGTTTCATTGGCTGCGTGTGATGGGCCATGAGCTGTACTGATCAATGGATCTTTAGAACGCCAGGTCTCTTGGTGGCTGACACCACTGACGTCGGGTTGGGCCGTCTGAGTCATCGTCTCTTAAATAGGCCGGCTGGAATCTCAGCCCTTGTTTTGACCCTGCCAGAGGCTACATTTGGACCAGGATTGTATGAGAGCACCTGAAGGAGGCTGCACCCGGTGTCAGCTTGGCTAGTTTGTGATTGTAAAAATTATAATATTAATACCGGCCTGATGAGAAGTCTAAGAAAGTGGGCCGGCATTCTGAAGTCCAGAGTTAAAAAAAAATTAAGATGAGATTTTAATGTGCTTTTTATTATTTTATGATGTTCAAAAAGACGGTTTATTAAATTAGTTTTGTGAGTCTGTTTTGTCTCATTTCTCACAATGAGAGCGATATCAGACAGTTTAGACATGTGTTTTAGTGTCTTTCAGTAGCAAACATCATTGGTTCAATTCTGTTTATTGGTTTCACTAAATAAGTTTGAAAGTCTTATTTAGAGATGTGTTTGTGTTATCACTTGTGTTTATTACTCTGCATTATATTGGTTTAAATTTAAATTAAAATGATTAAAGACCATCTTATTTGTTTTTATTTAGTTACATTTACATTTAAAAGATGCTTTTATCCAAAGTGACTCGCAGTGCATTCAAGCTATACATTTGTGTGTGGCAGTGTGCTGATTTGTGAACTATTTGAACTAAAACACGACCCCTTTGTCAAAGAACTGTAGCAAAAACGTTCTTGTCTTCTCTATACGTGCACTGTTTGGTCTCTTGCCAAAATTAGTGAATCACAAGAGACTAATTGACCTACTTTTAATGACTTCAAGGACCACCAGAAAGACTTCTTTACCTCTTTATTTGCTGGAGAATGGAGTAGATGATACACAAGTGTCCTAAACACATGTTTGATTCAGGCCGATATGTGCATCACCCCAAAGAAATCATAATGTTAAAGGAAACTAAAAATGAATATATTTTTGTAACTGTTGTCTGAATTCTGCACCATCCGGCTCCCTGCTTGTAAACAGACCCATTTTTCCTAGAGCGGAAGTCGATTTGCATACAGAGATTTTAAAAGCATGGTTTGGTGAGACTACATGCTTTTGATTTTCTCTCATGAGCAAGAAGTGATGAAGAGAAAGTTATTTTCGGGGGTTTCCTAAGACTTTCTGTTTTTATCTGGATAATGAAGTTTGCATTTCACAGTGAGAGCTCAGATCAAAAACTTTTACAAAAACACTCTTTTAAAATTAAATCTGCTCTCTCTCCCACTTGAAACAACATTCCCCTCCAAGATTCTGTTTGGAATGAATAATGGCTGTTTTTCAGGATTTGTCTTTTTCTTCTGAATCGGAGGCGAATTTCAACTGAATATGAATCCGGCCTGTTTACAAGTTTTGATATGTTATTTTGCTGTGAACCCTGCAGCTTCATCTGACGTGAGCAGTCGTACACAGTCTCTCTGCAGGCCCAGGTTTGTCCGCTCCAGGGAGTGTGTGTATTCATTTAGTCTGATGTCTTTAATTATGGTTTGATGCCTCCACGTCTTAATTTTCTGTCCCGTCAACATGCAAAAGAGTAAACTGTTTTTACTGTTCGGTAGGGGGTAGGAGGCTGTTTTTATATGCTTAATGGCTGAAAATAATGACCACACACCTAGTGGATCGTAGTTCCAATCATTTCCTATTTAAAGAGTCATTTTTATTAAAAAGCTGGATATGTACAATATATTTTTTGCAGGTCATTCAGTTACTGCCTTTTGAACTTTATCATTTTAAATGCAGTTAGATCATTTGGACAGTTGTCTTTTAGTTGCTGCCTAATTAAGAATGGAATGGCAGGACCTTAAAATGTTTGTCCAATCATTGCATTCGGTCTGAATGCAACGAGAGGATGTCCTACTTGTCTGTCAAACTGTATGTGTTCAGGTGTTGGAGGAGGCGTGGCTTTGGAGAGCGCTGTGAAGGGAGGGCGGGATCTTATGATTTCAAAGCTAGCTTGATGTGTCTAGCCACTCTGAAATAGCCTTTAACAACTCAATGCTTTAGCTTGTTTTTATGGCTAATTTGTGTTTGCATTGCCTCAGTTTGTCACTTCATGAAGTGCTACACAACTTCTAAGTGCTGGAGGCTTTGAGTACTAATGCAGGGCTTCCACTGGCTGATAATAGCCGGTCAGCAGTTTGCAGCAGAAATCCTCTGTTCTGAATGAGTCATGCTGCTTGCCACATGACGCGTGACTTCTGCCAAGTGAGTCATCTGAAACGAGCAGCTGTGAGAGATGGAGGGCTGCAGGAATGCAGTCATACGTGGGCTAGAGATGGACAGAATCTCATCTGGCTAGTTATTTGATTAGAACAGTGTGCAAGCAAAACGTGGAAGGCCAGACAGACGTGCTTGGTAACAGGATTTCATTTTACATTCAATTTAAATATTAATTTCTCAAATTCATTAATTTCCCGCGTAGAGTTTCTCTTATGGTGTTACAGAGCTCAAGGGGAAATCTGTTAATGGTTTGAGAAATTGACTGCTAAACGAAAATGATCAAAGAGTGGTTTACGTAAAGCGCTCGTGTAAAGCGTTTTAGATTGTTATTGTTTTCAGCATTTACATTGTTGTGAAATATGAACCGCTTGTATCAAGACTGATTGAACAGTCTTTAATAAAACAGTGCTGAATTTGGCATGTTGTGGAGGGTTTAATTGTATGCCTGAAGCTGTGCTTATTGTTTAAGTCGTCTTCCAAATCAATGAAAAGTACATCAGCCGTCATTCGCCGGTCTTAATAATCCCAGGATTTAAGCACAGTTTGATGAGCTTCTTACATTGACTCACAGTAAATCAGTGCACTAAGTGTCTTCGACTGCTGTGGGCTTCGACATGCCAGTAGTTCAGTCTGCGATTCCACAGCGTTTATTACCTCTTGAGCTAGTAAATGAGCTCACGGGCCATCGGCATTTCCCCCAGAACAGCTGTTTCTGCTGAATTGTGTTATGTCATTTTGGACTTAATTAACTCTGGTTTAATCCAGGAGACGTGTGTAAATGCCAGTTATTCTGGATTCCACTGTATTCGTGTTTTCGGCCGTTTTGGAGTTTCTGGTGGAAGTTTTGGAATGGAATGAGTGTCAGTAGGTCAAACCGAGCTGTGCAGCCCAGAGGAACATTTCCATCCTGTTTAATCTAGTGTTGTGGATCATGGTGCTTATAATTCTTAGTTATGATATTTTTTTATAAAGCATTTTAATTTAGACAACAGAAGCATCAGGAATTCAGTTCAGGTTTTATTTTCCGCTGTGTTTGTGGTTTTATATGCAAATAGCCTTTTTAAAGTGATTGTCCACCCACAATTGAAATTCTTCCAGTATTTTCCCCTGTACAACTTTTTTCTTTTGTGGAACACAAAAGAAGATATTTTGATAAATTTTTCAGTGGTTTTGTGTTCATACAATGGAAGTCAATGGGTTCCACTGTTGTTTGGTTTCCAGTGTACTTATGAATATCTTTTCTATATCTCTTACAGGTTTGGAATGACACAAGGATGAGTAAATGATGAAAGATTTTACATTTTTGGTGAGCTATTCCTTTAAAAATTGCACACTGTAGATTACGTTTAATAATTCACATTTAATTATGTAATAATGTAATAATTGCAAAAACACCCACACGTTACATATATAGTTACGGCTGCCGCTTTTTGTACCGATGGTAAACCTGACACCCATGATGCGGTGTTGGTGATTGTCTGCTAACCAGATTTAGCTGATGATCTTCCTGTTAGCAGTTCTGCTTTCGTGCATGTCAGTAACAGGTCAGTAGTTGTAATGGACAGGATTATGGTTCTGCTCATTCATTCTCTTGTTGAGAGAGACAAGATCAAGACTTGAGATTCCAGATGTGATGCTTTTTGTGAACATCTGCTTTAACCCACCAATGATTGAGATTTCAGATTCATGCCGCAAATTAGAGACAGGAAATGACTCACTGCTACCGCATCCGGCCCCGGCAATATCCTGTTGATGTGTGTGTGAGAGAGAGAGAGAGAGAGAGAGAGAGAGGTGTGTCTGTCTGTAGTCCTTTTATCCTTAGCTGTATTAATGTAAAGCTAGATAGATATCTGATGCCTTAGTGTTGTGTGTTCTGTGCAGCTGGAGGCTCCAGAATTAATGACGTGTGACACGTAGCGGCTTTGTTGTAGCTGTGAATATTAAACCACTAAACAGACAGATCGGTGACACGTCTGTTTATTTATCAACTGACGTTCTCCTCGCGAACAAGTATCTTGCATATATCTATCTCTGCAGCTCGACCCCAAGAACTTCAATGTTGAGATTTTAAATGTCTCTATAGATGGCCTCAGACGTTATTAAATGCAGGGTAGGCGATCTGTTTTTTCCAGAAACATTTTTGTTATGCTGGTTTGTTAAGTCTCCAAAATAAAGTGGTCTAAATGTATTTATATATACGTGTGGATACGTCTAATCTTCTGTGTTGATCTTCTGTGGAAGGCGCAGGAGGACCGTAAAATGTCCGTCCAATCATTACATCCGGTCCAGTGTCGTACTTGCCTGTCAAACTGTGTGTGTGTTATAGGAGGCGTGGCTTTGGTGTGGCTAGATTCCGCCTTGCTAAGAGTCTCAGAGGGGGCACTCCAACCTCAGCGTAACATGACCTTATGCAAAATCTCCACCCCCCCTTTTTCTAAGGTGCCGTCTCTGATAGCATATAGCCTTTGCTCTGTAGCTCATCGTGGATTGTTTTACACCATAATTAGCGGATAGTGATGTGGAGATGTCAGGGGATGGGTGGTTTCGACGGGTTTTCTCTTAGTGGTGAATGAGTGTTAGTCGACCACATTTAAGGTTCGTTTCCAGCGCTATTAATTTCTCGAGGTCGGTTTTGATTGACAGTTCTAAAAAACTATTTTGGAAACTTAGATTAATGCAACCTCAAATCTACACCTAGAGTATCTCTAAGAGGCAAAGACAGCAAATATTTGGTGCAAACAATATTAATAATAAGAAGATTAAGGATGGTCTGGTCCACAGTCCACAAATTATGGCTGAGCGTATCAATAAACCGATTTTTAGATTATTTGTTTCAAGTCTTTGTATACTTCATAGCATGCTTTAAATGCACCTGCAGCAGTATAATATTAATAACATTCGCATCTCTGATGTGTTTTTTCCGCATTGTCTGTAAATAGCGATGGCATGCTGGAACGTCAACAAAACATAAAACTGTCAACCTGTGACATAATCCTCTAATCTCTAGTGTGCCGCAGCGTTGCGCAACCGCATTTTTCGATGCATTCTCATTCTAGGAAAAAGGTAAGTCTTTATAATGGGCGGTTGCAACAGTTGCTCTTTGAATTGGTCGTCTGTGCAATCTGCAGGGTTTCCCCTAGATGCTTATTTGTTATTTAAATAATATTGCATACATTGAGTATACAAACAAAAGCGTCTTTTACTGTGAAGGTGTGTATCTGTGTTTATGTAAATAGAAATGAAGTATGATTTCACATGGCCAACAATGCGATCCCCACCGAATAACTTTCACATCTTCAGCATGTAATTTGTCATTTTTTTTATACATGTCTTGCCGAGAATCACCTGCATCCGAGCTCGCCTCATTGAAAACGTTGCAGCTGTATCACTTAACCATGTGATTTTGAAATCACAGACTGTATTTTATATTTGCATCATCTCTGGCTGGTATTCCCCCCTGACTCATGTCGTCTCAGTTCTTCATTTCCTTAGGGATTTGCCCTTGTGACGCATTACCTCAACCGCAAACGTGGGTGAGCGTAAGAGACGCCGAATCTGTCTCGGTCACTTCTCTTTTTACGCAGCTAAAATGCGTCTTTGTAATGTCCTAAAGTAATGCATTTACTTTGGGGTGTGCTAAAATGATAGACCCCCGCTGCAGTAAAAAACTGCAAAATGACTGTGGGTGTCAAAGAGTCGCATTCTAACAGTTGATGATGCAGCGGCAGCCAGGCAATAAACCCTTTAATATGTTGTTAATTACTTCTGAGAGATTAGATATTGATCGAAAAGCGAAATGTTTTTTTAATTATAACGCGAGTGTTAATGTCGTCCCAAGTGGCGACAGTTTCAGGCTTACGTGAGATGAACTTGAAGCAGCTGAACTGAGGCGTCTTATTTTATTCCGTTTATTTACTCTTTCTGACTGAATAGTTAAATTGTGACTGTTGTTGTTGATTTTACCGATCAAAATAGATCCGAGTTTGACAAAGGAAGAAATATGGATGAGATTTCAGTCTTTAAAGCTTCAACCCATACATTTTATTGGTTTACATAATGTTAAGTTAATAATAATAATAATTATTTAAAATTTGAGCTGTCAGGTCTGATTTTCTGGGAAATTAAAGTTTGCTTTCATTTCACCTTTAATATGTAAAGAAAAGTAGGTAAAGCAACCTACAATTTTATCATTCAAACAGAGATGGCGGTAGAGAGGCAAAAGTTACGGATTGCAGCTTTAA
>JAZGTJ010007776.1:0-22203 GCA_036877575.1 Botia almorhae | reverse complement strand
CACAGGCCTTAAGGACCCGACCCGTGATGCCATCTGGTCCTTTCCCGAACGGAGGGCGAGATTGTGCCTTGTAGCCGTCTCTGACTGTGGTGTAGCAGTGGTCCAGTGTCCTTTCACCCCTGGTGGGCAGCTGATGTGCTGGTAAAAGTTCGGCGCTGCGCATTTGAGGTTGGCACTATTAAAGTCCCCTGCCACAATAAGCACAGCGTCCCGGTGCTGAGTCTGGTGTTGTATGAGTGCTTCATGCAGCTCGCATAAAGCAATGTCCGTGTCCGTCTGAGGCGGAATATAAACACGCTGACTTTAACTGATGTAAACTCCCGAGGAAGATAAAAAGGACGACATTCGAATTGTGAGTACATTGTACACCAATAGAAATAAGAGTATCTTTGTTGTAATGAATGTTCTCCGTGTTGAGGAGTTTGCCGGTATGTCTGTATCTAAACTTAATTTAAAAGACAAAAACACAGAAAAAGTGGTAAGAGCAGTCGTGACGGCAGACGACCTGGATGCTGATTGGTCAATATGCCACCCTTGTTCCCAGAATTCTTTGCTTGAATTCAACAAGGTGCTGGAAACATTCCTCAGAGCCTTATGTTGACAGGGCAGTACTGTGCAGTTGCTGCAAATTTGTTGGCTGCACACTTATGCTTTAAATGTCCTGTTTCATCACATCCCACAGATTATCTGTTATACCAAAATCTAATGACTGTGGAGGCTAACCGAGTACACTGAACTCATCATCATGTTTCTGGAACCACTTTGAGATGACGTGTGCATTGTGACAGGCATGTCTTCCTGCTGGAAGTAGCCATGAGAAGACGAGAGCACTGTGGTCATAAAGGGATGCACATAGTCAGGAACAACATCCAAGTAGGCTATGGCATATAAATGATGTTCAATTAGTATTAAAGTGCCTAATGGGTGCCAAGGATATATGCTTAGCTAACAGCAGCACTACCTGGAGGGTCTTCTGCAGGTGTAGCCCATCCACTTCAGTGCTTGACATGCTGTCAGATGTTTCTTGCTGTTTGCATCATTCTCTACACCGTAGAGACTATTGTGTTTGGTGTTTCTGAGACTTTTAAATCATTCCAAATGTGAATGATGTCAGAATTTTTATTTTTGTAACTGGAATTCCTACCCATTCTGATGCCTTTTTTGTAAAGCAACTGAACCTCCTTACTATCCCTGCATCTAAATATACTTACCTCCCTACTATTTAGTATGCAAAAATCAGTATGCAAAATGAGTAATGTCTCAGAATCTTTAGTATTTAAAAAATAGTATGCAGGAAATACCCATATTCAAATGTAATTTATATATAGTAGGTACCAAGTAATTTATTCTTTGTGGTAAACTGTATTTGTTTAACTGATGTTAACTTGAGTAAATTATTTTAACAGTTGTTGCTAGTACGTAATCAATCAACAAACATACAGGTCACATGACCAAAAATCATGGCAATGTAGTATGTGTGTAATGTATGCATACTGCACCCACACAGACTATATAGAACGTACATATATATAGAACGTACTGTTATAAAGGTACAGAAGTACTTTGTCTAATGCAGGTTGATGAGCTAAAAGTGTTTACTGAAAATATATGTGGCAGAAACTCCACATGAGAGTTTTATGTTTGTTTGTTGAAATTCCTCTGTGATTTTAAGAACTGGCTAACATCCAGTCCAAAGCCAGAGAGAAGGTTTGTGTGCAGAGGCCCTATCTGTTTTTCGGGCCCTCAACATACTTAAATGGGTAGTGAGTTATTGTCTCTTTAGAACGAGAGAATCTTGTTAAAGGAAGAAACACTAACTAAGACTGTTTTCGTTTATTATGATGTGATGTCACAGTGAATGGGACAACAGTCGCTCTGCCCACTCGCCTGACAAATGCCTCTGATTTAGCTCTGGCAGATGGCTGTGTTTATCTCTCATCTTTCCATCATGATCCATGCCAAACCAAATTACCCATGAGCCACCTCTGTCTGAACACTGAGCCGCCTGGTGACTTTATTGCAGGGCTGTTGGACCCTCACAATTTCTGTCTGGAGGGGAATGAACTCATATATGTGTGTGTTGATTGGTCCCCATTTACATGTTGTTGAGGAAATTACCTTTAAAATGAAGCAGGATAACACAATGAATGTGGTCTATTTTAATAGCATGTGGCTATACAGTACATCCCACTAGATGAGAAATGCTGATATAAATAACCACCTGGTAAAACAACTGTCATTAAGTGTTTACACAAAATCATTCTTTATGTATTTCCAATCATTATTGGGTATTTGTTATGTTCTTATCCAGCTGGACAGTTGTCAGAGAATGGGAGTGTCTGGGGAAGATGTGTGGTTGGGATGTGATGCATACAATAAATGACTCACAGGATATTTTAAATGCAGCTGCCAGTTGTGTTCTTGAAGACAGATCTGTTAGCCCGGCGCTCACAGACTAGAGCAGAGATCTCTTCAGGTTTCTCTATAAAAGCAACATTATGTATCCAACTCAAAAATAAAATTCAGTATCTTCATTTACTCACCCTTATGTTAAAACAAACCTGTATTACTTCCTTTTATCAGATGAGCATAAATAAAGATAATTTTATATGAAGGTTCACTGCCATCTCTGCCTCTCTCATCTCATTATTTTAGTGAAGCTGGAGGTCTCAGTTTTCAGATTTCTGTGAAGGGTTGTTAAGACAGATCAGGTCAGTTTTGATTAAAGCAGTCTTCTCTAGACTTCTCTTTCTGTCGTCTCTTTCTCTGTGTGAAATCCTACTTTTAATTATTTCACTCATTGTACCACCACCACAAGGCAAACCCATAGACAAGTCATAAAAACATTCGGTTTCTCTGATGAATAATCAGTCTTAGAACAGAGTTTTATTTCTGATACTCTGAGTATTTGCTTCTAGACGATTCTTTTCTTCACTCCAAACAAAGAATCTTTGACTCAAAGGACTTTGACTTCAGGGATTAGTGCAGAATATACTATTATCCCTCTACATCTACATAACCTCACTGACTGGAGGGGCCACATTTCTGAACACAGAACAGACATTGTTGGGGAGAAAATGTGGCCGACCAAGTGTTGATTTATTTGTCTCTGTTTCTCCTTCTGAAAGTTCAGAATGGCCATTTTTTGCAGATTTGTTTTGATAAATGCTTTAATGCTGTGAAAGTTTTTTTCTTTAACCTCTAAAGAAAATAATTGGTTTAAAGGTTAAATGTTTGCAACATGCACATTTTGGATGAAATGTCAAAATATTAATACAACAAATAATTTCTACATGTGTTACCCTGTATTTGAAATACATGTTAAAGTTTTATAATATATTCAAATAACTAGGAGCGTCATTTGATTTTAATTATTAACTTCACAATAATTTCAGTCTTTGATATTTTCTTAGTCAATATTAAAGACATCAAGGTTATATAAGGTATCAAGTTTGTCACATTGACTTCTAGCAAACTCTAAATAATGTGACTGTAATAAACTTTGAACATGACTTCAGCAGTGGCTTTTTTAGTCCCTTTTCTGTAAATTAAGTTGGGCTTGCTTAGCCAGATGGATTCTAATAGCGTCGTGTTTTTCATTGTTTCAATGAACTTCACAGAGTTCGCAAAATGGGTCAAAACTTCGCTAAACGTTTTAATACCTTCTTTTTTTAGATACCAACCACTTTATCTTAAACTTTCAGAGGTAACACGTTGACCTTCATGGCTGATGTGATCGTCTGTTTTAGTTGAGAGAACAAGATTTTTTCTTTTATGGTACAATCAAGAAAGTGAACAGCTGGAAGCTTTTTAGCTTTTAACACCTGCTGGGGTCATCACATAAATAGGTGCCTTTTCCATTTCCAGGTTATTTTTAAGTAAATTTCTGTAAAATGTTTAAGGAGTTCTATTATGTGTTTTTACTTTTTCAACATTAGTTAGTGTGTAATGTTGCTGTTTGAGCACAAATAAAGATCTGCAAAGTTACAACGCTTAAAGTTCACTGTAAAGGGAGATATTCACAGAAATTGCTTTGTTTTCACAGCTTGTTTGTTGGACTAAATGAACAAAAACCCATTCCAGGGAATACACTGCTTTAATATGTTGTCATCATGTTAAAGAAATGTGGAATTTCGATACTAAAACCCTTAAGCCTTTAGCATTGTTAAGACGGGCTGATGTTGACTGAGCTGCAAGCCCACTTTCAAAGTTGTAAGCCCCTGTTTACTATTCTTATCCCATGTAATACCCAGATAATGGGTGCGTGTGTAAACCTTTTTTCTGAATGGTATATAACACTGCATTTGAAATGTATGAGACCAAAAAAAAGCAAATCTCTATGAATGTCCTGTTCAAGTCATGCTTGCGAAGGTGTTTCTTGATGATCAGCTTGTTTCATTACCTGAACGGGGCTCGAAGGCCAAACTGACATTGCTGGTTTACTGTTTGAGATGAGTCAAGTGGGATGCAAACTGGCGATTAGTGCAGCATGGGGGACATGCGCTCTAAAGAGCCCTGTTCACACCGGCAGTGACTTGTTCACTGCTTGTCACAAAGTGGCTGGCTGAGGTCGTTAGCAGGAGTTCCCAATACTGGTTGCCTAGTAACGTTTGTGAATGACATTCAATAATGTTACTCTATGTTGCAGACAACAAATCTTTTCTTGCTACTAAAAACAAAACATTTTGGAGGGAAAAGACTTTATAAAAATGAAATCCATTCATAAAGTTAAACAATGAATGAGGAACAGTGCGTGCTTTTTGTCATTGCAGCTATATATCTTCAGTGAAAATGCAAACCCTGGTCTGTCTGGGTTCACAAACCACACAGGTGTGGAGTCAGCATGATGAGCAGTTGCCACTTCATGAAGTCAGGTTTCAGCAGTACTTCAGACTGGACAGCACCCAGTTTGATGAGCTGCTGCAGAGGGTGGTCCCTTGACTGTAAAGGATGAAACATGTGCACTTCACTAACTTCACTCCCATTGGTAGTTGCTCATAAAATCCGCTCATTTGCATAAAGTTAAACTTTTCTTAACTTCTGTTGCCAACAATCAATTGTCGCCAAAGTCGCCAGTTCTCCATTAAAAATAAATAGGATTATGTTGCTTCGTCGCTGTGTATCGCTGGTGGTGTAAACAGGGCTTAACAAGAAGTGAGGCTTACACATGCACAGCTTTCAAACACCAGCTGGTTTGTACATGTGATTCTAGGTAAACCTGTTGATGCCAATGTTGCTGTTTACCTGAGAGCTGAAGCTTGGGCTTATTGTAAGGGACGGGTTTATAAAGTGTAAACAGTGATGTCTCTTACTGACTGTGAAGGATTAACCAAGACATTTCTTAATAACAGCAGGGGCGGGGCCTAACATTTTCCATTTACAGTTATGCATTTGGCAGACGCTTTTATCCAAAGTGACTTACAGTTCATTCAGCTTATACATTTTGTCAGTACATGTGCTCCCCTGGCAATCGAACCCACAACCTTTGCGCTGCTAACACAAAGCTCTACCAACTGAGCTACAGGAACACTGTATTTTTGGGGCAAAGGAAAATCCCCAAAAAATAAACAAAATAGCACAAAAAAACAAGGCAGACATCAAAAAACTAGATTGTTCAAACTTTTAACTGCACAATACAAAAAAAAAATATTTCTCTCGCTGCTATTTGTCTCCCTTCAGCTATCACCTATAAGTAAACGTGGTTTTGACTTCAGCAACTGCCCTCAACTGCCCTGTGTGAGCACTGAAAAATAAGCAAGCCTGAATGTTTCCAAATTATGTAAGGAATACAAATACCCTGGATGGAGTAGATAAACAGAAGAAAGATAGAGAGAGAAAAGGAAGACATTTTTAATGACTGAAAGTGGAGGTTTATTATTCTTTATTTTTTGCTAAAGTTAGATATGAGCAGCACCAAGCAAGCAGTAAACGATGTTGTGCGCTTAGCGGTCTTTCGATGTGGGGGCATTTACATTTGAAAGAGACGTGACAACTAGTCTAAAAACAAACTTCACTTACATGAATGATTAAAAAGAAATTCACAAAATTTACCATATTCCTTGGATGAATTTAATCAGATTTATCATTACTATTTTTACTAAAATAAAAATATCTTGGGGACCCTCTCAATTTATTTTGACTTCTTATGGGAGGTCCCATCAGCCCCCCTTTAATTCAAGCACTGATACCAGGTGAAACAGGGCCAGGCAAACAACATGTGATAGTTTAATGTACACGCAGTCACAACATTGATCAGTTTGTCTGTAGGTGCAACATGTCAACTTTTGCCTCAAACAATGCCATGTGTTTTGACTACTTGTTTGTTCTAATGTGGCTGTGCCAAATCCTGCTCCTGGAAGGCCAGTCCCCTGCAGAGTTTAGCTCCAGCTTAGGCACTCCTGTCCTAAAGTTTTAGAGAACGCTCCCAGCCACCCCTCAGACATATAACCAGAGCTAGGAAACAGCAGAGTTAACTGGTTCAGTCATGCTTTAATAACGAGCAGATGTTCCATTTGCTGTGCCTAACATGATGGAATAATAGTTCTGCACAAAAGTCCCAGTCAAGACAGATCCTATCATAACAAACCCTGCTGGGGTTTAGATGCCAAGCATTACTTGATTTTGTGCAACACCAGTGTTAGACTGACACAAAATGTGGCAAAATCTGAAATACAAGCATGATCTAGCATGAATTTATACTAATCATACTTATTACCATGTAATAACAACATAATTACATTGTAATAGATTGTAATTCCCAGTCTGATTCAATTTGAATGTGGTTATTTAGACAAAACATCGGAATATCTGTACTTTTTATTTTAACTCCCACACTACTAGATATTTTCTCCCAGGCATTTGGTGAGTGAACAGTTAAGGTGATTTTATGTTTTATAGCTTCTACAATGTCAATCATTTTACCCTTCCATCCACCAACCTTTCAATTTAGCTCCATCAAGACGTCTGCTAAAGAGCGGAAATCAGTCCTCAACTCACCATCAAGACCTCCGACAAAGGCCTCATGAAAGCACTCCGAATATGACATTTCCAAAAAGACAATTGAAAAGAAAAGAAACAGTATCAAATGGAGATGTCTAAATGGCCAATGCATTGCATTATCGCATTATAATGCTAAACAGAAGACGTTAAAACACTTTTATCTAATAGTTTTGAAAAAACATGCTGTGCCATTCCATCCAACTAAACATGAAAAAAAGAAACAAAAGTTGGATGGTTATTTTTAGTGTGCTTGTATGTGTGCCTACGGTATGTTTGTCATTCGAGAAAGTGTTAATGTGATTGTCAAATAGGTGTGACATGTTTGTGTGTGTTTCTACGTACTTGTGCATGCTTACCTGGCCCATGGGAATTTTCATGACCTGAGGCAGAAGTGGAGTCCGACAAGAAATAGGACCAGTGTGATAAAGTTGCATAAGTTCACGTTAATTAATTTGTGCTCATTTAGGTAAAGTGCACTCCAATTATAGAGCTAATTTGATCATTTGGCGAGAGATGTCTGAGATGTCATGCACAGTATAAAAAAACGTTGTGCCCTATGGCAAAGGACAGCGGTAATTGGTCCAATTGGTTCAGTGGGTCATTTTCTCTGAGGTTTTATTAAAATCTACATAATTTGCATTAAAAAGACATTCTGATTCCACAAGAAGGAAGTGCAAATCATTTGATTCTGCTAAGGCAAGCATCCCTACTTCTGTTGTTCACCTAGTCAGATGTAAACCAATCACAGACAGCTGTTTACACTAAAAGCCCAGCTGGAAGAACCCACGAGAGGGTAAAACTAAAACAAAACCAGTGCTGTAGACACTGCTCAGAAGTCATGACAAGACTCGAGTTACCACAGTGTGAAAACACAGACAGTAATCAGATCCTCTTTCACAGTAAGGAGAAAAGAAAACAGCACAGAATAGCAACCAAAACAAATTAAAGAGGGAAGGAAATTCAGAGTGAAAGGAGGGAAGGCAGGTGGGCCACAGCAATTAATATGTGGATGATTCATGAAGAAACAAGGGGTGGGACTGAGACTGGATACAAGAAATGATATGCCTCAAGAAACACACAAAAGCCATGTCTTAAAACACTAGACAAAACACAAGAGCACATGGGGAAATAAACACCTTATGTCATGTGCTCAACACAACACAACCTGGAGCATAGAAGCTGGGATTCCAACCACAACACAAAACATTGCCCATCTAGTGTGGTGGAATCCTGACTCAATGCACCAGGGCAAAATACCACAGGACACAGCAGGACACAAAAAAGCACAACACCACAAACAATCAAGAGCCTGATACCAAGACCAAACTCCAACAATAGAAAACAGTGAGCCAGGAATCAAACACCATGCTCTATTTACTGTAGTATTCTCATGTTTGGCTATAAGCCAATCAAGTGTCAGAAGCAACGTATTGTCTTTTCCTATTGGCCATATCACCTGTCAGTATTGGTAATGCAAATGAGTCAGAAGTTTGGTTGTGTATCTCATGCAAAAGGGTTAGTTAGAACTCATGTTGCACAGCTGAACAGTGTGTTTATAAAAGCTTTGTGTACAAGCTGATTACACGTGCATCCAGATCCTTTCACATACACGTTATTCTCATATCGTAAACACGACATTTACTATTTACTTAAGACCCTAAACAGAAGTTGAATGTGGGTCATTTCAAGCAATCACCCAGAACACCCAGAAACCACCTACTCTAACAACCACTCAGAGCAACAACAACCACATAGCAACTCCATGGACATTTACATTCTCAGAAAAGTGTAAAAGTCAAAACGTGTTTATTAACCCTGTTTATTATCAGTGAAGCATGTAAAGAGTATTCCCCACTAATGAAGGTTTGTGAATGTCATATAAAAGATCCCAGATGTAATGGTGAAGAGCTAGGAAGATCTCATTTTTAACATCAGAAACAACTAACAGAAGTCTATTACCTCATGCTACAAACCACCCACATGTCTGCATCTGTATGTGTGTTGGATTGATGCTTTAATTGAGGGACTACAACTGTGAAGAAACTAGTCCACAAAGTTGCCTACATGACTGGCCTTCAGTTTCTCTGTCCTTTAGATGTTAGACTTAACAATTGACATTAATTACAGTATACAAGCCTCAAAGACAAACATATGACTCAATAAAGGTTGTCTTTGTTTTTCATTTTCCAAATAAACCTCTGGTGATGTGCCTTGCTGGTTTGAATGCATGAATGCAAATGGAGTGCAATTATTTGGGAGTTAGACTATCAAGGCTAACATTGTATGTTAGCTCTATTATTGTATTTCTTTTAAGTTATAATTCAAGTAGAAAGTCTCCTTTGTGCAAATCACTCTTTTCTGTTTGGGGGATTCATATGATTCTAAAGCAGTTCAAGGATAAGTTGTCCAGTCAAGGATAAAAATGAACCTCTGATGTTTCATGAGATCTACGATGAGAAAACATTTGACAAGCAGAGAAAGACATTCAATCGATAAGCAACTTGCCAATGGTGCATGGATTCTAGCACAAGAGGTGGCTGTCCATTCAATACACTGAACACAATACCACACTGCAAACAGTGGTCATGCATTCACACCATGAGTCCCTCTCTGAAAGCATTACAAGGACAGATATACTGTAATACATCAGCTTGTCCACAACATACAGAAGTAAAGTACAATCAAACAACCATACGACTTGTCTACTGTTGGAAAGACTAAAGAGAACCTTAAAACATCTTTGGTTTACTCAAGTTGACAGAAGTTAAAGACACTGTCAAGCGTTACTAAGAGAGCAACCAAGCTGTAAACTGCATGCCAAGATGGCAGAAACAATGTCAGCATTTTATTGTTGATTAAATATGTTTTGAAGTACAGAACAAAACAGTTGAACTAACATGTTGATTAACAGAACTGTAGGGTGCACTTAGTTGTTAACTAGAAGTAACTTAGGTAATGTTTCTGTGAAAAAATGCATTTATTCACAAATTCAAAACTCTTATCAGTATAGAATCAGAATCTTTCTCTTAAACAACAAGTGAACAACCTTCTGTGACAAATGGGAAATTATTGTCATATATAAAATATAGAAAATATATATTTGCTTTATACATATATATATATATATATATATATATTGTTAGATATACACATCAGCTCCATTTAAATGATCACAATACACACACTTGTCTATCACTGTTTACATGTCATGCAGAAGTAATGCATATTTAGCATGTACCATACTGTGCAAAACTATACCATAACATAATGTACCATTTCTTATTACAGCATATCCTATCATAATGTACTGTACTATACCATACTATACATTACAGTATTGTACTACCCATACTACAGTAGGGCTTCATGATATTGAAGAGAAATGCGATGTGTGATCATTTGCTAAATAATTAAAATTAAATTAATATATATTTAAATACTCAAAATAATCGAACCAACATACATTTCACATTCGTTTTGAGAAAAGAAACACATATTTCCAAAAGCATTTATTTTCCAGTCTTTGCGATATGTATATTACCATATGCATTTGTGATATTTCAAAATATTCTATATATGTTGCAGCCTTGCAATACAGTATGGCCACATCACAATGTTTTGTAATGTACCAGACTGTACCAGACCACACTACTTTGACAAGACTTTGCTGTACTGTAATGTACTGAACCACACCACACTACACCAGACTATGCTGTACTGTACTGTACTGTACCACACCACACTACTTTTATCAGACTTTGCTGTACTGTAATGTACTGAACCACACCACACTACACCAGACTATGCTGTACTGTACTATACTGAATCACATCACACTACATCAGACTTTGCTGTACTGTACTATACTGTACCACACTACACTACACCAGACTATGCTGTACTGTACTATACTGTACCACACTACTTTTATCGGACTTTGCTGTACTGTAATGTACTGAACCTCACCACACTACATCAGACTTTGCTGTACTGTACTATACTGTACCACACTACACTACACCAGACTATGCTGTATTGTACTATACTGAACCACACCACACTACATCAGACTTTGCTGTACTGTACTATACTGAACCACACCACTTTACAACAGAATATGCTGTACTGTACTGTACTGTACCACACCACACTACACCAGACTTTGCTGTACTGTACTATACTGATACACAACACACTACATCAGACAATGCTGTACTGTACTTTACTGAACCACACCACACTACATCAGACTTTGCTGTACTGTACTATACTGTACCACGCCACATTACACCAGACTATGCTGTACTGTACTATACTGATACACAACACACTACATCAGACAATGCTGTACTGTACTATACTGATACACAACACACTACACCAGGCTATGCTGTACTATATTGAACCACACTACACTACATCAGACTTTGCTGTACTGTACTATACTGTACCACACTACACTACACCAGACTTTGCTGTACTGTACAATACTGTACCACACCACACTACATCAGACTTTGCTGTATTGTACTATACTGAACCACACTACACCAGACTATGCTGTACTGTACTGTACTGAACCACACCACACTACACCAGACTATGCTGTACTGTACTATACTGAATCACACCACATCACATCAGATTTGCTGTACTGTACTATACTAAACCACACCACACTACACCAGACTATGCTGTACTGTACTATACTGAACCACACCACACTACATTAGACTTTGCTGTACTGTACTATACTGAACCACACCACACTACATCAGACTTTGCTGTACTGTACTATACTGAACCACACCACACTACACCAGACTATGCTGTACTGTAGTATACTGTACCACACCACACTACACCAGACTATGCTGTACTGTACTGTACTGTACTGTACCACACCCACTACACCAGACTATGCTGTACTGTACTGTACTGAACCACACCACACTACATCAGACAATGCTGTACTGTACTGTATTGAACCACACAACACTACATCAGACTTTGCTGTACTGTACTATACTGAACCACACCACATTACACCAGACTATGCTGTACTGTACTATACTGAACCACACCACATTACACCAGACTTTGCTGTACTGTACTATACTGAACCACACCACACTACACCAGACTTTGCTGTACTGTACTATACTGAACCACACCACACTACACCAGACTTTGCTGTACTGTACTATACTGAACCACACTACACCAGAAAATCATAGAAATGTTGCCTTCTGCTGGGATTTTGTTATTCAGCAGGATGTTTGGAAGTTTACGAAATGTCACGGTGCTGTGCATGTAAAAGACTGAGCAGATGTGATATATACACAGCAATGCCATTCAGCAACAAGAACTGCAGATCAATGCGCTCTCTCTCTATCGCTCTCTCTCTTTCTTGCTCTCTGCAAAACTGTTGTTGTAAAAACACATAATAAACATCATATGTGGGGCTGGTGATCACCTGAACATAGACACACGCTCCTAACAAACCCACACACATGCACACACGCATGGACACACGCATGCACACACGTATGGACATGCCCCATTATCTCAGAAAGTCTGCACATATCATAAGGCTACATCATGCACAGAACGGTTTGGTTGCACTGCTCTATTGATTGAAGATGTAAGTCGTGACATAACACTTGCTTTCTCCATCTGTCATTAGCCTGACACGAGTGAAGTCCTCCTACCCACAGCACTGCTCCTCATTATGGCATCTTTAAGCTGGAACTATCGCTGTCTGAACCTCTGGAAATACTGCATTTGAGCCCTTTGTGTTTGTGTGGGCTGCTGCCATACAACTTCCAGAACAACACTTCAGCTCAGCCTGAAACGTACAAGACAACTTCTGCTTAATCCATCTGAGAACATTGTAAACACTCTTTTTATTTTAAAGTCCACAAAACATTGTCAATGTGCCGCACAGGCACTTTTGAAAATTGTTTTTTTTAATTTTCAAATGTATTGAATAAATTCTTAATTGTGACCAAATAATGTCAGTTTATCAGTGCATCACTACATTATTATGAAGATTACTAAAGGGTTACAGTCAAACTTGATTGAAATAATGACTACTGTACTACAGTATATACAAACACATGGACATACAGCAAGTATGTGCAACTGTGTGCAAGTATGTGTGGTCACAATTTGCACAGCCTTTATCCTTGTAAAGCTCATTAAAATTACATAAATTTACATAATGTTTCACTGTGAACAGGAGAGTCAATAAAAATGGATGTTGGCCAGATGAGGCTGTGTGTCTGAAGTTTCTGAACTCTCTGCATCTAATTACAATCTGCATCTAATCTCCCTTGATACATATTTTATGTTGATTTATCTCAGAGCAAAGCAACATGATTGTAAACAACAGAATCACAATCTATTCCCAGTTGAACATGGGAATCATTATTCTTTATTGCAGTCTTGCAATGGATTGCCAAGGCCAGAGTTTGTTGACTGTGCCTTTGTGTTCGCCAGGTACCGGAAGCAATTTACCAACTCGAAATGCTTTCTACCTGATCAGTTTGCATGTTTCATATGCTGACACCAGATTGGCTGACATGTCCTTGGAAGGCCGGGTTTGTGAAAAGCGTGCATTAGATTTGTGGAAAGTAATCCTCTGGCTTCAATAAGTGGACTATACTACAGAAGACCTCAGTTCTCCTCAACACCAAACCTGACAGCACCTTAATTATTGCATAATACACCTTCAAATGTGATTTTAAAGAATTTCATGCAAAAATGGACAAATGGACAATACTGACCACGATCTCAGTCTGATAGAACAGGCTTTATTGTCTCCCCTCAGTGGCCAAACTGTGTGTATATTTCACATCTATGTAGCAAATATATAAACAATACAGGTTAATGATCAACTTTACATTGTTATTGTTAGTTTATATTTATGTATTTTCAAAACTGTTATTTGTTATTAATTTTTCTTTCATTTAATACATTACAAAATGGAGCTATTTAATTATAATACTGTATTTACAGTATTTTATAGTTTTAATATTTAAATTATGTAAATGACCAAATAATATTATGCTAAAACTTTCTTCATTAATGTAGTAGCGCATACATATAGTAATATAAAAAGTTTGAAACTTTGAAATTGAAAATATATACGTATCTCAAAATAATTTCCAAAATTAATAATTTTAATATGGAAATTAATCAATTTAATATGGAAAAAGGGAAAAAATCCTGTTGAAATACATTTTTGTGCAAATTAGTGGTTCTGCAGGACGATAGAAACATGAGATTGATGTAATGAAAAAACCCGTGAGTTATCAGAAAGGTAATTGTTTATAATTTCATTCTGTGTGATTAGTCACGGTAATGTGATTTATTACTAAGCAAACAGAGTAAGGGTGAGACGGGGACTCGAGCGTGCGCGTTTGGAGCGCAGCAGCAACACCCAGCGCAGCTCGTACTGACAGAAGAACTTCAGTAGTTGAGGATGAGTCGCTCTCTGATGCTGAAGAGATGCGCTACAACTCGAGATAATGCCGGAATAAATCAGACAGCAATGCGGATAAGGGGATAAAAGTAACCGTCTGACTGCTCCACAGCAGAACTTACATTTCCAAGCAGAAAATGTGCCGGTCAGCTCCAAATCAATGGCTTTAACTGTGTCAGAACAGGTACGTCGGCTGGCTATTTGTTCACTTTGCTTTTGTTTTTAATACGGCAGCTCATGTTGGGAGGTTCCGTAGGTTGTATCATGTGTGCGATACTAACCAAAACAGGTAGTAGAAGAACATAAGGCATACTGTATTTTTAACCCTGTCATCCTAAAGGCGCATCATAGATGCGTTTCGACCCCTCGGCTGTCCTTGTAGGGAGCTCACTGTTTGTATTTCCATTTAATTCTTAAAACTGTGTCTTGTACAGATGGAAATATACATGAGGCTTCTGAGGTCTCATAACATATATGTAAGTGCGATTTCAGGCGTGTCAGAATGACTTTCTCTTCAAGATGACAAAGTTGCATAACTGGGAATTTCAACGCAGACGCTGTTAAATATTGGATATTCATGTTATATTAGTTGTAGGGTAAACAAAACCAAGATTATAACCATCTGCTGCGTTAAAATATAGAAAACATTTCACCATGACTAGCACCATTCACTAAAGCTTAACACAGAAGGTGAGTTCTGTGAAAACTATTTAGTAATATTACATATAACAATATTATTAAAATGGTTTACATATCAATATTTGTCAGAATAATTGTCATAAAACGCATTTCATATTCTACATGGATGTGATGAACAAAATATAAATGCATATGCGCACTATTGATATTTTAAGCATCATAATGTATGTAAGCTATTAATTTTGGAATAAAAGTAACAGTACGTTTTACAGTAAGGGAAACAGGTCATTTGGTTTCAGATGTAAAAAGGTGAACCACAGCATAGATATTGTGTTATATATATTTACTGTTTATTGGCTATCTACAAAACCTGAAGTCCCAGAGCACTGACCTGGATTTATGCTGCATTTTAGCCATTTAACTAAATTAATGTTTAGTAAGATGTTTGTTTGAAATGGATCAGATGAGAAAAGTTCAACACTTTCAGGTCAGTGCCAACAGAGCAGGTGACACTTCACAGTCAGAATAATGTTTAACTCGATCAAAATCTACACCCTTCAACTTCACTTGTATTACATTTAATAATGCTGTGTTATGACACAGTCTTTTAACGGTCTCCTTACATAAATGCATATCTCCGCAGTGCTCTGTGAAAACATGTCTGCATGTGTGATTTGAGAGGAGAGAATAAATGCATTTGGTCCCTCTGGATTCCTTCAGGAAAAGCACCTCTATAGTGTTGCTGAAGAGTGTCATTTGACATTAACTGACATGGACATTTTTAGCTGTAGAGATACAATGTCTGAATCAACACAACTGTGGTTTAAAACAACAACAACAGAAACTCATCTGCCCGTCACAATTTTTTTTACATCTTTTAACTGATGATAAAATAAGAGAGCCCTTTATGCAGCATTTGAGTTTTAATATTAAATTAAATTTGATATAGAATATTTTGATATTGCACTTTTGCACTTTTCCAAAACACTGTCAAAACAAAACGTTAAAACAACACATTTGTTCAGTACAATGTTTTAAGTTCCATATTCAACAGGTCTTTATTAGGCATCTATATGTATGTAATGTATTAGCAGTAAGCAAACCCATGGCAACTGTGGGAGAGAATGAAAACTGTTAGGCCAGTTTACTTATCTGTACAACATGAACATATTATCTGAGGCTGCTTGTTTAAGTCATATTAAACTGGTAAGATGTATATCATTATATTATTCAATGTATAACACTGAAGGATATTAATTTTTATTAATAGTAATGTAGTTTAATGTATTGTGGTAGATTAAGATATAATTGATATCAGGCCAGCTAGGCTAATATCATTTAGTGTGCCCGGACAGTTTGACACATTCAGAACAGTTTAATAATTATATTTGTAATTGCTGAACACAAAATGTTTCTGTACAAATCAACATCAAAATGACTTCAATCAGATAAAAATGAGCATAATGTCTTCTTCATTTTAGAGCACAGTAGTTTGAACAATGTTGACATTTATTAGGAACAATCAATCAAATATATCAATATAAGGCACAATATAATATTGATTCATGAGTGCCTGTATAAGACTCTAACTCAAAGTGGCAGAGTGGAAATCCCCTCATCAGCACTATTGAGCTTCATCTTCCCCAGGAGACACATAGCAGCACAGCACATCAGCAGCACCATCAGTCACTGTACGCCACAAAAACATCTGTCATCTCTCAGCTCTGGTCCAGCTGTGGTGTTAACATGAAGCTGTTGTCTGTCTGTGCTGAAGAGTTCGTGTGGCTGTGGTCTGTTATGACCTGTGTTGTTATGAGGTTCAGAAAAAGGGAAATCAATGGCACAGGCATCCGTGCGGATTGCTAATAGGGGAGACAGTCTCTAGGGTCCTTAACCATCGTTTTCTTAGATCTCAATACAGATCTGAGAGGGAAAACAGATTCTCTACAAATGAGCTTTGTGTTAATGGAGTGAGCAGGAGGAAAGAAAGAAGGGAGGAAGGAAGGAATGAAAAGGGCTACAGTACAGTAGCAGACAGCTCTGCCCACACTGTCTCATTCCAAACAAATTCTTACACTCTTTGCCTTTAGGGAATGTCATCATAATGTTTTTACTCTTTGTGTGCATGTATATGTGTTTGCATATTATACAATACAAAAAAATCTGTTTCAGTTTGACCACTAAACTCTGGCAAATATATAACACAGCTGTTATTTGGGCAACTCTATTAGACACACTTACAGAACTATTTGCAGCATTTCCTGTGAGCTCTACAGCTGGGATAAAGAACTGGGAAATTACTTCACACATTGTATCGCTTTCTTCTCCCCAGACCCTGTTTTAGAAAAGCATCTTCCTCTGCAATTTCATTAGGATAAATAGGATCCCTGTTAATGACATAAAAAATTGAAACAGTTGGGTCCATTGTCACTATATGTAGCAAAGCTTCTGTTTTGCATTTTTATTACAATAATTTACACTACAGATTATATTATAATCGTATAACAACGTTTGCTGATCAAATTGTTTTTAATTCTGAAAGTTTGTATTTCCAGGTGTAAACAACAATGCTTATCCTATTTTTTAAGTGTTTCCCAGATTTCTGGACCCAACTGTATATCATATATCATAAAATATATATGGTACACACTGCATTTCATATAGCCCATATTATAAACTCATATAATTACCATACCCAAATTTATGGCAGCATTATAGGACATATAGAATCTTTTATTTGTATAAAACATTTAGTTTTGTTTGGTACTTCTTCATTAATTTAAAATTCATTTAATGTTGGAAAGATTCACCATTCTTATCCTTCACTTAAGCACGGTGCATAAATCATTTCTCATTGTTAGTATTGCTGCGTAGTGTCATATCTGCAGAACAGTCTTCCTCATGTGAATTTTTCAAGCTTCTCGGCATCAGCATTAACTGACACATTATGTGCGAGTTTGAGCTTCACGCTGGGAATCGCTGGGTCATATATTGACTCATAGATTGAGCAGTAATACATGGCATCTCTCTTCTGTCAGTCTACGGTGATTCATTTGGACTTAGACGCCTCAGGGAATATGGGAAGAAATTAAATATCAGCTTATACTAGACAGAAGTTGCATCATCTATAACATTCAAAAGTTTTGTTACATGGTGACTGTGGAGAACTCACTCCAGAGGCAATTTCATTTCCAGTATAAATTAGAGTTAGGTGGAGGGAAATTAGGATAAAAATGCAAATTCGATTCGGATTGCTACTTTTAAAATGTATATCCACCATGATGGCACATGCTTTACATTTGGTGTCCTTAATAAATTGGGAAAACCGGGGCTAGTTGTCACACAGTGAACATTTTTTTAAGGTAGATATACATGTCAGTTTCTTTATAGGTGTTGTGCACAACCCCTCTGCACAGAATAAATTTAGCTTTACACAAAAGGTTGTCAAATCTTTCAAGACAGATGCTTATTTGTCAGAATCAAGCTCTTCTGTTGGAATGCTAGGGATGTCTGTTTCATAAATCTGCGATCATAGTAATTATACACATTTGTTTGAGAGCACTGGACCTTACACTGCCATTGTGTGGAGAACACGGCTCTTTTACAAATCTACCCACAAATAGAAAGAAAACATCATGATTCCTCTACGTTGTGACTCAACCTGTGTTTTGACATGATTTTACTGCATCCCTTAAGACTCATGAGCAATTAGACTTCTGTAGCTATGGGAGAATCTATTTTCACTGCTGTTTTAAATAATATGCAAACACGGTGCTGGGAGAATGTGATGTAGAATTAGGAGATTGAGATGAGGAATATATTAATATGAATAGGGTTCATGTTTGACAGCTATTATGTGATCATCACTTATTTTCTGACAAGTATTATTTGCCTCAAGATGATATAACACATGCTGAAGGTAATTAGTGTTCTAAAATCAAATCTCATTCAATTATGGATTGTGAAAGCTAAATTCTGCACCCGGAAAAATGTGTACTCATTTTCACTCAAAGCATTCAGCCAAGCAGAGAACATTTAACTGGTGTATTGTTTTAAACTGGAATTAAAAATTGTGCCTAGCTATGATGGCCCAGAGGGGCACAATAATCAAAATGAGCAAACAATGGATGATAAACAGCATCACAAAAAGCACAACAAAAACAAAGACACACAGAATTAACAGCACTAGATTATCTTGGGCATTGCTTGTGCAATCATTTGAAATGCAGTGTTTTTATGAATATTCTGTTTCATTTAATTAGATTAAACCACAAGTGTATGTTTAATTTAAATTAACATGCATTGACACAAACATGGCACATTGGAATTGTCAAAAATAACAAAATGAAGCCATAACACAACCAAAACAAAACAAACAAATAATATAAAACTCACCCAAAATGGAAAACTACAGGAAATACTAATACTACTACTTCATTTAACTGAAGTGAAACAATAATTCCAATTTTTCTCAACTTGTTTGTGCAGTGGTTTATTTCTGTTGTGTTGTTGCTTAGTTTGTGCAGTGGTTTAATTGTTTCATTGTTCGTATGAGCTGTGCTAAACACAATCGTTTCACTTCTTGTTTGCTTTGCTAATTTTGTTTGTTTTGCCAACTTACAACAAAGAGTACGAACTGGAGAATAAACCTCGACTCAGATCATCCTCTCTTGTTTTTCAGAATTCAGCAATGTGCACGTGGAACGCCATCACCTGGTAACTCTGAACCTGTGGAGCGTACACCACGCACAACCACGTGGCGGAGATGTACCAGGAAGTGGCTTTCCTAGCCGGCAGCACCGATCATCAGTTTACCTCCTTCCACTTTAACCCTTTGGAGAACCCCCATGAGATTAGTAGCAAGAAGGGCGTGTTCTACAAACGAGCACAGCTGCAGCACAAGCCATGTGGGCAGGAGGATGACGTCTGCCGACATAGAGCTAGTGGTGTAGATGAGGGTGCCACGGTTGACCCTGCTGCCATCATTAACGTTGGCGGCATTCGTTATCGCATCCCATGGTCCACTCTTGAGGAGTTCCCATTGACCCGACTGGGAAAGTTGCACAGCTGCAGCAATGCAGAAGAGATCCTTGACGTCTGCGATGACTATGATGCCCGTTGCAATGAGTTCTTCTTTGATCGAAGCCCCAGCGCCTTCCGCTCTATTGTCACATTCCTGGCGGCCGGCAAGCTCCGCCTCCTCAGGGAGATGTGTGCACTCTCCTTCCAGGAGGAACTGCTGTACTGGGGAGTGGAGGAGGCCAGCTTGGAGTGGTGTTGCCTGAGAAAGCTTCGTCTTCGGCAGGAGGAGCAGCGAGAGAGACTCCGTCAGGAAGAGGAGGAAGCCGAGCTGACCTCACCCCAGTCATGTGAGGAGGCTCCAGAAGTTGGGAACCAAGAGGAGGGTCGTCTGGCTGGGTGCATGCACAGCCTCAGAGATATGGTGGAGAACCCCCACTCTGGGATTCCAGGGAAGATTTTTGCCTGCCTCTCGGTGGTGTTTGTGGCCATCACAGCAGTTACACTGTGTGTCAGCACTATGCCTGATCTGAGGGAGGAAGAGGAGAGGGTGAGTAAACACCTAAACTCTCCAGACCACGGCAATTTAACTAGTCAGCCAGTAGACGACTAGTCAAATATAATTGAATGTAAATGATGCAGCATCACCAGAGATGTTGTACTGAGAAATTAATGCTTGCATATCTGTTGATTCATTAATCCACTTGCTTTCAGTTTCTGTGAAGCTCTAGACAATGCTTGCGAGAATTTGAAGATGTAATTAATAACTCCAATTTAATCTGACCACAAATTACAAAATTAAACAAATGACATGCAAATACACAGGGACACATTTTGTAAGCTCCAAATAAAAGAAGTGTAGGGGTAGAACTAATCTAGTAGAACTAACTAGTGAACAAGTTTGTACAACCCCTACTAAAGACATCTTCAGGAATACAAGCACCATACACAATAGGATCCAATGTATAAACAATTGAAATATTCACAAGAGATTAATTCTGGAAATCATATCAAATGAAAAACCTATTAATTCGTTCTCTTAAAGTCCCCTGTAGTCAATCATTTAAAACTCATCTTTGATCATATGCCAGATGTTTTTCCTATGATAATGATTTTTCATGCATTGAAGTATGCATTTAAATGTAACGCTATATCTTTGCTTCATTTAGTATACAGTTTTGAGAAAATACTCAGCACTGGTTTGCACATGGTTTGTCTTTAATTCATGGCATATTAAAAACAGCACACAGACATATAACCCATATTAAAAACTTGATTTCCACCATTTTATGCTTGCTAAAAGTCTAAATGTTTTTTTGCTGTGTAAAGATATGCAGAGATAACAATCTGTATTTACCTGCCTCAGAGCATATAGGTATGTAAAGCACTACCTTAGGGCCTAAGTTAGGAGTTTAACATAAAATAAGTACTCATATTATCTCTGAATCTTCCAGTGCATTATGCAGTGAATAATTTCTGTGTAAAGAATTGAGATGGATGAGTTGTGTACAGGAGGTGTGTTTGTGGAGAAAGAGAGAGAGGGGGAGAGAGAGAGAAAATGGCTAGACTGTATACTGTAGAGGGATATTTTTCTGACAGAAACAAGCATGACAGCCTGAGGAACATCATCTCAAGTCCAGGGCCCAATCTCGTGATTACCAAATTAGCCATATTGCACGGAACCATTGTAAAAACACACACACACACATTTGCCCACTCACTAACTTACACATTAAATCACACACAAAAAAAACACAGACAAAACATTTATTTATATACTGTTTTTAAAATTAGGACATTTTTTTATTAGATCAGCTCACTTCTGCAGTCAAATCTTGGTCGAAATTATAGAAATGTACACACACACACACACACACACACACACACACACAAACACAAACATATTTATTGTGTTAAATGGGTATGTACTGCACCATAGACATTTTAAATAAAAACGTGATCATCATATCTACAGGCAAGCCTTACCACTAACCCTAAAAGAAACTTTGCTTTTCTGTTCTATTGGGATGTTTGATCCCCACAGTATCAGCAACCACCCT
>JAZGTJ010007775.1:0-13689 GCA_036877575.1 Botia almorhae | reverse complement strand
ACACATTGATCACTATACATTAAGTATGTGCAATCCCTGGGATCGAACCCATGACCTTGGCGTTGTTAACGCCATGCTCTAACCACTGAGCTACAGGAAAGTAACCTTATTAGTAATATATTAGTAACCTTTCCAATCAGAAAACGTGTAATAAATTCTTGTTTGGCCAATTACATAGCTGGTAGAATTGTAAATATACAGATGAAATAAATAATATATTACATGGTTTATGTAAAATAACACAGACTGCAGGATTGTGCTAGTTTTAGGTTTGTTTATATTTAATGTCATTTAAAGTTTCCTAAAAGCAAAACAACTGCTGCAAGATACGTAATTCTCACTCATTTCTTTTTTTCTGGGTTAAACAGACAACTATCAGTCATGAGTCATTAGAGGAAAGCATGTCTGAGCTGATAGCTTTGTCTTTTCCTGGGTTCTGACCCCCTCTCTCCAGACGAGTGGCTTATTTCAGCTTTCACTGTTTATTGAAACATTCACAGAATTGTGCACATCTCCTGTCTGAAGAGTCTTTAGAATGGCCTGTTAAAGTGAAGCTTCATTGAAACATCAGGAGCAGTCAGGAGAACTGTGCTCACATGACAACAGAGGCTGTAAATGCTTCTGTATGTTTAAATATGAATCGTGCAAAAGTGACGTGATTATAAACTGAAATCAATATACAGTCACATTCATTTAACTACAACAGCTGGGCAGCACTATAAACTCTGTATTTTAAACAGATTCTGTGACTGTCTGAGGATCAGAATGAAAGTGAAGTTGCTGAATTTACCTCATGTGATGCAGCACTCAAATCTCATTTAAAAGACCAAATCTGGTGTATTGTAATTGGTCACTACACACAAGCCAATGTGGTTTGAGATCTTTCATGTCAAATTATAATTTTTGTTGAGCCAGCGTTTGAGTGAACGAGTGTAAATGAGATTTAAAGGTGCTTTAAAGGATGTTAGCACTGAATTAGACACGCCCTCCTGCCCAAAGTCCCGCCTTTCAAAGGCATGAACACACAGAGACATGTGAAGATTATCAGATCAGATCAAACAGCAAATTAAGTTTTACATTCCTGCTAACCCTGCTAATGTCACTTCCTGCTTTCCTCATGAGTTGCTCTCTCAAGGAGCCAAATGATTGACAGGTAAAGTCCCTCAAAGCATTTTGATTGGCTAAACATGACACATCCACGTTTCTAAAACACTAAAAACACCTTTTGTGTTCCATGTAAAATCGATCAACAGAGAAAGTAAATGGACGAGGTTATCTTAGTTTAAAGTAATGAGCAGAACTATGGTAGAGGAGTGATGTTTTAGTAGTGGAGGCTAAGAGTCTCTGAAGTGATGTTTCCTCATTAAAGTGTTGCTCAAAACACAGGGCAAGAATAAACGTTGAGTAGGTCAATGTCTTTGTGTGGACTGTATGAAGCAGGATGAGATTAAACCAGCAGATCAGCAAGACTCATCAAGTCATCGTGCATAAAAAGTATCAGAGAGATGACATCAGTGCTTTGCTTTCATTACAAACCAGCTAAGCAGCAGGGCTGAGTCGAGGCACGCTATGACATTGTTCTCTGTCTCCTTGTCAGATCATAAAGGAAATTTATTACAGCCAAGATCACATATTGCAAATGTCCTCTGGGCTGTTTACATTTCTCAAGAAGATGCAGCACACTCGAATAGCCTTAACATCAGACGGCTTTAGCATGCATACACACCAGATTCAAGTCAAGATATTTAAATATTCAAATAGTAATATTCTTTATACAGCTGGATAAAATCAGAAAAGCTACACTGCTTCACACATGTTTTGCTAGGATAACAAAATTGTTATTTGATGCCATATTTTTTTTATTTCATGAATTAAATTGTTGCAGAATCAATATGCTTAATTTTAAAGTTTTCCTCTTGTACTTTTAATTCTGGCTTAGGGTGTCAAAAGTGTTGTTTGTTTAGGTCTATATAATGACAATGTCTAGGTGTATGTTTAATGTATATGAAAATATGAACATAGTTTCTTTAAGGCCAGTCAGTTAAATGTCAACTTGAAAAAGACCCCTGGCAGCTTTTTGTTATCTAGGTATAATGCATACTAATACAGATGCTGTTTACTTAAAGGTATCCCAGGTAATGTATACAGTAGGTATACATTAGGTACAGTACAGTAAGTATACAGTAAAACCTGAAAGCAGAGCTGTTATTTCCTATCACATGTTCAGAAATGTATACTGTGTAATGTAAACTATATATAAATATGCAACATCTTCAACTTGTTGGACTCAAACATTTGATAGTCATAATACTGTAGTCAGCTTTCTGAAGACACGATTCCTGCGATGCCAATTCTCATAAAAAATATCAGTTTCTCAGTTTTTATGTTGTTTGATCTGTTGCATGAACTTAATCTGCGCTGAGTTTTATCTCTCTTTCAATTCTATTGGCACATTCTGTGCACTGACATTTCAAACACTGCAAATGGTATTCATGCATGCATGGAAAAATCCTGGATCCTGTCTTCCCTATGACCTTAAGTCCGTTTCTCTGCTTGAATTGGTGATTTTTCCCAGTTGTGTTTTTAAGGGTTATCTGTCATTCAAGAGAAAAACACTCCCTGTATATCTGCATTGGCTTATATTCACATTCTTGTTAAAGTAAGTATTTGTAGTTAAAGATGATAAAATCAAAACATTTGTGTTTGTTCACTTATTATGTGGAGATCTGTTTGTTTTCTTAAAGCTGCAGTCTGTCATCTTTTGCCTCTCTGTCGCCATCTCTGTTTGAAACATAAAATTGCTGATTAATTTTCATACTTTTATACTTCATGTGTTTAAGGCACATGAAGTCAGACTTTTAGGGGAAATTGGACCTGATAACTCAAATTATAACCTATTATTATAAACAATAAATATTATTATAAAGGTTTATTAGCTTTCCTGTAGCTCAGTGGTTAGAGCATGGCGTTAGCAACGCCAAGGTCATGGGTTCAATCCCAGGGATTGCATATACTCCAAAACAATGTATATTATAATGCAATGTAAATCGCTTTGGATTAAAGCATCTGCCAAATGCATAAAAATGTAAATTTTTGACATGTGTATTTATAGCTTGTGCTTGATTACTCTTGTACATTTCAAGGCTTTGTAGTGTAGGAGCCCCCAAACATACTGATATATTTACCCTTCACTGTCTCAACCGGTTCACCTCTATATGATGTTTAGTGGGGGATCAATGATTGCAATTTTTCCACTTTAAAAATTGTATTCAGACTTACTGCAGCCTGCAAGGGGAGATAGAATGAAACCAGTTAAGGTCTTCACCTGTTTTTCCATAAACCGTTATCTCAGACTGAGCGCTTACAGTATCTCATGCAACGCTTCAGCTTATTTTCCCGCCTCAAGCCTTATGCTTAACGTGTGTCCACATGAGAAGCTGTATATGGTCCAGCAGACCGATGGCCACACGCTCATTTAAAGAGGCAGAACGCTGTCGTGCAGTCACTCAAACCCTGAGGATGATTAATTGGGGTGTATGGGATTATCTGCTTCAGTGAGCTCTGAACAGCACACCTCACATAATTGCATGAGGTGGCAGTGAGGCGGGTTTTCAGTCCCACAAGAGATTCATGGGATCCGAAGCTTCAGGGTTTACTAGGTCACGCATTGTCATTATCACTGAATGGTGGTAGAATAAACAAGTTCTGATCTATTGGAGATTTTCGAGAGTTGCAAGCAGACCCTTGCAGGAGTGAAGGAATCTGCAGAGACAGATGGAGCCACTAGCAAACCAGGCCTAGAGCTAGACAAACAAAAACAACTAACTGAAAAGTGTTAAAATGTCAAACTTAAACTAGTTAACAGGTCAGCGCACTTCACCACAAGGTAAACGAATCCAAACACCCATATCGTTCTTTTCTCCTTCAACTGCAATTTAAAGATTAACTGTTTGATGGTTGTGTGGTTGTGTAATGCTGTGACGGAATATTTATCATCAAGATAAGTGGACAACTCCCTTTTAACTCTGCTTTCCTTACCCGAATCATCCGGCAGGTTCACATGACAAAGATTCATAAATGAGTTCAAATAATCGAATTTGATAAGTCAGTCTGTTGTATATACAGTCTGTGTGTATGTATCTGTGTGTATCTATCTGTGAGTGTGTCTGTGTGTGTGTGTCTGTGTGTGTGTGCGTGCGTGTGCGTCTGTGTGTGTGTGTGTGTGTATATACAGTTTGTGTGTATATACAGTCTGTGTGTATGTATCTGTGTGTGTGTCTGTGTGTGTCTGTGTGTGTCCGTGCGTGTGTGTGTGTGTGTNAGTCTGTGTGTGTGTCTGTGTGTGTGTGTGTGTGTCTGTCTGTGTGTGTGTGTCTGTGTGTGTGTGTGTGTCTGTGTGTGTCTGTGTGTGTCTGTATGTGTGTGTCTGTGTGTGTGTAGACATGGCTGGAGTGAGCATGCTCCTGGACTCTGGACTTGATCTGTGGCTGATTGAATCAGATGAGTGGAAACATGATTCAGCTCAGGGTGTAGAAACACGACCTCTGGCTATGAGTCACATCATCACTTTTGTTCAGGTCTTAAACACATCTGTAGCTTTATTACTAATATTACCTGTGACAGTTCTTCATATACCACACACGGAAAACAGACTGCATTAAAAACTGACTCACCAGTTACCCATTTACTAATGTTAAGTTCCACTCAGCATTATATTGTGCTGTTGTGTTACAGCTCAAATGACGGTATTAATCACTGCATTGTTGCTCAGGTAACCACAAGACAAGCCTTAAGCTAACATGAGGTGTTGACATCAGTGAAGATATTAAAATGCAACCGTTCGTCTCTTTTATGAAACTGAGAGTTTCTGAATGTTTATCTCGTCTGAGATACTAGCTGAATTCCAGCATGTGATAAAATCAACACAAACTGTTCTTGACAGGAATATGAACAAGCCAGGACTGAGTCTCAACATGGGGCAACCTGCCCAAGCTTGGCTTGGCTAAGCACCAGTTTGGGGATGTTCTGACCAGTATGCAAACAGAGGTGTGTTGAGTCTGAAGCCAGGCAGCTTGGCTAAAAAGGAGCTGGCAGATAAAGTTTCATCAGACAGATGTGTGTTTGCCATCAGTTCTTTCCGTTTCAGACATCACAGTTTTGGAAGTCTGCTGATGCAACTATTGGCTAAAATAAACCTTGTTTTGATGTACTGGAACTGAATGTTTAAGAACAGTTCACATTTCAAAGCTATTTATTGGCACGGAGCTACACAACCGTGTCAGGTTAAAGGAGAATGAGAAGAAAAACAAGCGTTCAGCAATTATGACTCACGTAATTAATGTCGTTTTCAGAATATTTTCATCTTCAGCTGGGGTAAATAATATAGAGAAAACATCTTTCTGGATGTCAGCTGTACATGTACCGTAGGAAAGAAAAGTCACCAATAAAAGTCTAAATAAAGCAATGAGAACTTTTTCTCCAGAGCTGAAGACATTTTCAGGCACCTGAAAAACAGTTTTTTCCTGAGAAGACGATGACTGTTATTAATGCCAGTCAGAGAAACAGCATAGTTTTCTATTGCTTTGACTGTAGGCAAACTGTTGCAGCTCCCCTGCTCTTGTACTGCCCGTCAGGAGGCTGCTGGAATCAGCTTTAATTTTGCACTTATTATTAATATTATTTTCATACTATCTATTCATACCCCATATATGACTGTATAACCTGCATAATATCACCTGTGTTTCTCCTACCTTGTTTTCTCTGTGTCTGTCTGTCTGTGTGTCTGTCTATGTGTGCTGTGTACTCGGCCTAAATATAACATACATGTAAAGCTGCTTTGTAACAATGACTTGACTTAGTGGACTTTCTTTGTGAAAGCAAAGATGAAGTTTGTCTTTTTTGCCTTTGTAAGTTTGTTACAAGATGTTTATAAGATGTTTATACAAGATGCATACAGATCCATTTATATATGACAGATGCTTTTATCTAAAGTGCCTTTAGAACATACGTGTGTCTTCTCAAACCCGTGACCTTGGCATTCAGTGCAGTGCTGTACAGTTAAGCTACATGAACGGGTCGATTCCTAATTGATTTAAGTGCTACAGGCCTCTGAGTGAAAGAAACATGCAAGATGCATCTTTGATGCATTTCCTATTAGGTAACATTTGGCTTGTCTGTCAACAACACATAATAATGCAAATTAAGATTATGAGCCTCAAGCAGACATCTCCATTTAATCCCACTGCTGTCTAGAAGAAGCAACTGAGATATTCAAGAAATCTCATGTGTGTTTTTCTTTCTAATGGGACAGAACAATAGCAAAGTTGTGGGCTTAATTAAAAGACGTGGCTTAATTAAAAGACGTAGGCTATGAGGCATGGATTAGTGTTTCTGTTCCTGGTTGCATTTATCCAGAGTAAGCTGTGAGAATGTGGAAGAGAATCCAGAGCCCTCCAGCAGTGAGAGAGACGGTGTGGAGGGCAGGAGAGAGATGGACATCAGGATGTGAAAGGATAATGATCCAGCTGCTAACAGGATGTTGTCACTCAAGTTCAAAACCATCTGTTACTTCATTTGTGGTGCTGTAGACTCAATCCCTGTGTGAACAGGAAGTACCGTTGAGAGTTTACTACACAGCAGGCATTTAAAGGAACAGTACACCCAGAAATGTGTCACAATTTCTCTCCTCCATGCAATAGTTTAGCACTACTGTTTCTGTACAGTGAAAGTAAATGTTGAGCAGGGCTATCAAGCTCCAGAAATGACAGAAACACCTTACAAGTACAACTTGTTAGCTTTGTTTGTTTGATTGATTATGTCTTCTACTGCTGCGCTCTAAAATGACACTGACATCACTTTCACCTCTACTCAGATGTGGCGTGTCAAAACGTGTCCCACCACGTGTCCACAGTTCACAGGACGAGCAGAATGTTCCCAAAGTTCTTTTTTATCTCTCTGTGTGTTTTGGAAGAAGATGAGGTTAAATCATGACAGTTTATTTCTGGCTGTTTCTTTAACTGTCTTAAAACAGTCTCATAAGGTTTGCTCTTTGCAGGGATTAACTGAGAAGAAAAAATGATTTGATTTAAACTGTCAGAATTTATATTCAAGCATTTTTATCTTTCTCATTGATTGGAGAGTGTAAGAATGTAGGTGGTTTAGCCCAATTAAACAAGCATTAAAATACCACAGCAAAACTGTAAGAACCCTTAATATCTACAGACCTTCACTTCAACCATATTTAGTTATGCAAGTTAGCTCTTATAAAGCCGTGGCTGAGATCTTATAGCTGCTATGATGTTCTCCACATAGGGCTTCATGAATTATAACGACTGGCTTCTTTCCACTCTCAGCAGATGGAGTGAGATCTAAGCGACACATCTTCCATCACTCGTGTGCTCTGAAGAAGGACGAAGGGCCCTGCAAGGCCATAAAGGACAGATTCTACTTCGACATTGACACGGGTCGCTGTGAGCCCTTCGAATACGGAGGCTGTCAAGGCAACGCAAACAATTTCGAGACCCTGGAGGAATGTGAGCGAATGTGTCTCGTGAACGGTAAGCCAGCGTGATGTTTACCTGACCATCTTCAAAGATGAATGAAGATAAACAAATACAAATATTTATGCCCATCTACAAGAAACTAGGCCTGAACAGTTTAAAAATAACCTTTAGATAGACTGTCTTTTCAAATGAAGACATATGCTGTGTGAAACTCAATTTCAGTTTTCACTCGGCGTGTTAGATGAACTGATCCAGAGTCATTTGTCATGACCATATTCCACCCATCTTATAAACGACATTCCAGATAAGGGTATCTTGGGTTCAATAAAACAAAGATTACTCATGCAGTCTTGAGCAATACGATTCTAGAGCCTCGTGTGCTGTTTAGTGAATATAGTCACAGGGCATGTTTAGCAGAGTATAATCACAATATAACATGGTTGCTGCAATGTTATCAAGGTAACATTCAGATTCAAATAAAGTGGGTGAGTAAGGCAGAGTCATCACTTTCAAATGGAGTTTGCCCCCATATCATGTTTAACAGCACCGCTGGAATGCTGTGTTGACCAATCAGCATCCTGGAGCAGAACTATGCAATGACTGTAATCACAGATCTAGCACACATTCTGATAATAACATATACTCTTATTTACTATGCAGGTGTTTCCAAATGCTTGTAAATAGGCCATAAAAACAATCATGTAATAGAGGGTTTGACACAGTTTCCACCCAGAAAGTGTCATTAATTATGACACAATGCAGGTCTATGAGAAACATGTGTACAGCTCGATACCCCAAAACTCTCCAACAAAGACACTGTTGTGTATGTTAAATCAAAATATATGAGCAGACAAATGCAGAGATACATGTCTTTCCAGGCAAAACGGTGATAAATACAAAGAATATTATGGATTTATTTGATCTTTATTATTAAGGATTAAATTGGTATTGAACATGCCTGACATGGAAACTGATTAATGTTGCCACATTCAGACTGTCCAGAGAGATGAAAGATGCCAGAGGAACAACCTGATTATTTTAAAGAATAATGAAGGATCCTTTCGTCATTAAAAGAGGACAAATGTGCAGTTCACAGTACTGTCAGGCCTGCTGGATTATTTACAGCCCCAGCTCATGATGGTTTCCAGCAGGGGTCTTTGTGAACTGGACGGCCCTGCAATGCCTGAACTCTGGTGCCTCCTGTGAGAGGTCATCACCATAATCAACACCAAACAACAGCCAAACAAGCCCTGGTCTCCTCACAGCCACAGAGTGGAAAAAATACAAACTTTGCAGCTTTTTTGGACAAACACCTCCAAGGACATGAGTACTCCAAAATGAATATGAAGCACTGCCAGAGATCCCCTGCAGGGACCCTGGAGGAAACTGGCTGCTGTTTTTGGATTCTTTTGGTCTGCTCTCTTCACCACATGCTAATATTGAAGACTGTGGTCACTCAGTATCATTTAATATTTCAGCACTGTTGAATCAGTTACTGAAGACTGTGGTCACTCAGTATCATTTAATATTTCAGCACTGTTGAATCAGTTACTGAAGACTGTGGTCACTCAGTCTCATTTGCTTTTTCTACAACTTTAACATCTCTAACATTACAATTATAAGAAAAGAGTCACCAGAATTTGCAGATCCTTTTTATAGAGCAGAAGGAAAATACTTTAAATAAGCAGTAAATTAGGGATATCTGTCTCCATCTAGCGATTGAAGTAGTTAATGCACGTTAGGTGTGGTTTGTTTTTATCTACATGTGAGACAAATTAACTGAATACAAACCCACTGTTTGTTTACTACAGCCACCCTGTCTGCACCTCTTTTATACTACAAGATGTATGAAGTTGTGCAATCATTACAGCATTTAGATTAAGTTTCATTCAAATCCAATCATAAAGTTAATAAGAAGCTCTCATTTGAAATGTGTTATATTAATATAACCTGAAGGGGAGAAATTTATTTCTCTACAGCGGTTTGTCTCTGATCTACTAGCAGCTTGCTAGAAATGGGTCATCCGTGTCTCGAATTGAACCTTTAATTCTTTGTTGCCAGATCAGCTCCTTAACCACTGAGCCACCACACATGAAACTGTCCTGCTCACATTAAACATGAATGCATTTCACTGCCTGACCTGTTACTCCAACAAGATTTTCACCTTACAGTGTTTACCCAGCCGTAGTCACATCTGAGTTCCTCTTGAGCAGTAGAATCAGTAAAGACCAGCTTCAGTCTGTATGTTCTTGTGTCTGATCAGCTTAGTGTTGCTCATCAGCTCCACAAAACCCAGTTTAAATGGAAGGAAGAAAGGAAAACAAAATACCCTGATGATTTCTCTCTGCTGATTGGATTAAAGCTGCCTCTCTCCATGATGGATAGCCACTTCTGTGAAATATTTTAATTAGCAGGGCCATAAATAAATTCTGCATTACAGAGCAAAAAAATGTGCATAGAAATGAATGGATTTTTGTAATTTGTGGAGCTTTGGAATCCAGCCATTAATTTATCAACAGGATATTGCTCTAGGTGGAGCTAAACTATATCCATCACTCCAGCATGTCTGTGGCTCATAGCCAGAGTGTTTGTTAAGGGGAGGGGTGAGTTGTTGCTGCATGCCATTGCTTTAGTAATCAATGGCAACATTTGTCTTGTTTAATTATGAAATACTCATGAGCCATATTAATATTTCAAGGCTCTCTGTTGTGCAAATGTGTCATTATGTATATTAATTTGACATAAAAGTAATACAGAAGCACTCATGGTGTAACAGTTAGTCCTAGAAACCCCACTGAAGCAGATTTACACGCTTGTAATGATTTTAAAGGTGCTGCATGGCTGCATTAGTCATTTAGCCACACGTCCTCTCCTGAAAACCTAAAACATGTCACAAAAACACCATGTCAGCAAAACAAGCAAAATCATTGGCAGGCAGAGATCAGTTCAGATTGGCTAGTTTTAGAGGGCGGGTCACTTCCGTAGCGCTTATGATTCTGTTTAGAAAGGACAAACCTTACAGAGAGTGATTTGTCAGGACACCAACGAGATTTTTATGCATGCTACTCCATAAAGAATTGAACAGCACCTATGTTTAATTCTAACGTAGATGACAAAAACTTTACAGTAAATGATTTACAGTCTGTTGTTCTTCTGTCATGTTTTTTAGAGAATAAGAGTCCGTGTCATTTGGAGGACGAGCCCGGGCCGTGTCGTGGTTTGGTGCCGCGCTATTTTTTTGATAGCAAGAGTCGGGAATGCAAGCGATTCTTTTATGGCGGTTGTTTTGGAAATGCCAACAACTTCAAGAGCATCAAGGAATGCCAGGCCAGATGTCAATGTATGTACTGTCAGCAAAACATCTCTCATCTCTGGCGCTCTGATTAATGACATTGATTTTGAACACGCTCAGTGATTAAAGTCATTTGACTTTAGCTCTTGAGTACTGTGTCTTGAGTATAACACTTTTTGTTGAGGCATGAGTTCAGCTCGGCGCAGTTCTTCAGGGGAACAAACCCTGGCAGCACATGAGACCGAGTGAATGATGACTGTGTTTGTCATTAAGGACAATATACCCAAAATATATAACAGTAAGATGAGCAAATAATCCATCTTGTGCTATCTTGGCTTAAATACAGTCACACAGTACACAGTTCTTTGTGCAAGTGTACATTTACATTTATGCATTTGGCAGATGCTTTTATCCAAAGCGACTTACATTGCGTTATACTATACATTGTACAAGTGCAGGAAATGTGACATTTTTGACAGCAGGTACAGCACTGTTTTTTATTGTCTCTCTTTAGCTGACTCAAACCACATGGATCTAAATGCTCCATCAAAACCTGTGGTGGAGGAACCTAGACCTGCTCCAGAGTTCAGCATTAAAGCTGGTGAGATAGACGCCTTACACTCGCTTATTGATATTATTGTCAGAACATATTTACTATTTCTGATACTTTGTGACAATGTTTGTTACATTTTGTATTTTTTGTTAAACTTTATACTGACACCGTTAATCTCTCTGTCTCTGCTCATTTCTTTTGTAAATATTAATATTGTTTGAACAGTGTGTTATTCATTATATGTGTTTGATTGTTTTAGATGAAGTGCCTTTGAATGCATCAAATGTGTCACTTCTTAAAGAGTCTCAAGCAGCTGCACAGGAAGCAGGTGAGAGCAGATTTTTTATTGGCTAATGGAATCAATAAATCACATACTGTTGTCACACGTCTCAGACTGACTAAAGAGAATGCACAGAACACACACTAGCTCTGAAGGAGAAGAGATCAGCTCTTATGTATGCACTGTGGTCTTAAATAACATCACTGTTACCGCTGTTAATTGGATCTTTTCATATTACCCCACATTTTCCCTTAAGAGTGGTTAATTACATGAGCACAGCATTTAGTGACATGCTAGTGAATGAATGTGTAAGATGAAACTGTAACCAGGATTCTGATTCACTAATGTATTATTAGTAAGTGACGACTCTGGGTCCATTGTCATTTGTGCACAGAGGGTTTGAGATCTGTGGCTGACATCTGTGAGAAGAGTGACTCAGAAGTTCATAATAATCACCAGATGTTCTAGCAGACTAACTACATGTGTACTTCACAAAGAATTCACTTTACAAAAGATGTTTGCCTGGTTTCTTCTCAAATAAATGGCCCTTGTTTAGTTATTTTGTTATGTGATGCAATGAGATTAATACATTTAGAAGAACTGCTTATCTTTGCTACTTGTTCATTGTTTAGAATTTACTGCCATCTAGTGGCTCACAACCTTCTTGTACCTGCTGTAAACGTGTGTGCATGATTTTTCACACACATAATTACGCATCATTGTGCTTATTTAAGTGAAACTAAGATTGTACTGTTTAATTTCAGAGTTTAACCCCCCTGAGCTCTGCATGAGTCCAGTTGACCGAGGAGATTGTGACGGATCGGAGAGAAGATACGTCTACAACCAGAGAACTGGCAGATGTCAGATGTTTCGCTACAGCGGCTGTGGAGGCAACAAAAACAACTTCATCCACAAGAGACACTGCATGAAAATGTGCATGAAAGGTAAGTTACCTGAGGACCCGCGTTCAGTGTTTTTAAACATATATACATGTACATGTTTCAAGTAAAAGTTTAATTCGTTTCAGAGTCAGTGTATGAATTGTTCTCTCTTTTAGATCATAACCTCAGAAGACAAATACGAATAAAGACGAGGAACTCAAACATCTTATTCCGGTCGGTCTAAGACATACATGTCTTCTGATACTGCTAGCACCTCTCAGCTGAGGCTGTGACATCATCAGGATCATATCAGGGGTTTGATGTTTGGACCCTGAGAAGGGCTCACGGGGTGTAACTGATTCCAAATCATAAACTATCAACATTGTACACCAGAAACAGTTGAAATCACCATATTGTTGACACACATTTGTGTCATGCATAAATCAGAGATATTTAATTTTAAGCTCAAATTAAAATATAAATACATTTAATGTATTTTATATATATTTTTAGCCTAGACTCTCTCTGATGTTTTTTTTGGGAAGAAGGGACTTTTTTCTATTTAAATTCACTCATCCTGTCATTACATGTCCTTCTGTAGTTAGTTTGTTTTTGCTACCTGTGAGCTATTTAACACTACTGAGTATTTATGGCTGTTTTAAAAATCACTTTTATTTCTGTAATTATTTGTATTTTTAAATTGTTTTCAGTGTTCAAACTAATAATTCATTGTCTTTGTATTACACCGATACACTCAAACGCATCCTGTATACATGTCACAGCATTGTGTAATAAAATTGTGCAGTAACAAACCCACAGAGTTGTGCGTTTAAGGTATTTAAAATATACCGAAAAGTATCCCAAGAGAAAGAGGAAACGCGTGCTATACAATCTCACACAAGATGGCGCTGTGACGCTTAGCTACTTTCCCAGACATGTTAATCACCTATGTAAGTATAATTTTAATGGGCAATTTCGTTTTTTCCAGAGTAATTTAACACCAAGGTACGTGTGTGTTATGAAATTATGTAAATACATTTACATTTACGCATTTGGCAGACGCTTTTATCCAAAAAAAACTTACATTGCATTATACTATACATTGTTTTTTGAATATGTGCAATCCCTGGGATCGAACCCATGATCTTGGCGTTGTTAACGCCATGCTCTAACCACTGAGC
>JAZGTJ010007774.1:0-22205 GCA_036877575.1 Botia almorhae | reverse complement strand
CTGTTTTCACCTCTGCACATGACTCTCTTTCATGGCACTTCAAATATGCACAGCCCAAAATTCCCATCGGACCAAGACTTTTTGCTTGGCATCACTGGGTTCGCCAGGCACTCGAAACACCTTCAGTTTCAACCCAAATCCTATAAAAACCTGTTTCTTGTTTGGGCTAAATGGAGTTAAGCCACGTTCCTCATGTGTTTCCAGAACCTGCTCTGGCAGAGGTTTACACTGCAGTTCTGTAGATCTCGGAAACCTTTTACCTTCGCTGTAATTTAGCCAGCGTTTAACAAATGAGTCTGGAAAGCTGACCCAGTTTGACTTCTAACTCGTGCTGAAGTGCATGCTGGTCATACTGGATTAGATTTACTGCCAAAAACATGAGCTGGTTTATAGAAATAGTTTAAAACAAAGTTAGGATGAAGGGGCACCTTAAAGCTTTTAAGTGACATGTTACAAATCACACAGAATGATGAAACCAAATGTAGTCCTAATTCTGCAGATACTGTAGAGGTTCTTGTAAACACGACCCCAGAATCACTGCTAACCCTCTCAAAACCTGCCGCAGACAGCTCACAAAAACTGGGGAAGTTGTCATGGAGATGAAACACAGAGGGTTTATTATTGATCTCTCAACAATAGAGACTGACAGACACTTTCAAACAGTGATAAAAGTGAGCCGGGGTTTCAACACAAACTCTTCACCAGATGCGTTTCTCTGCCAAGTTAGAATTTAATATTTATATGTGGGTACATTTAAATCTGTCTCTCCTAACACAAAAATGTACACATGTGACAACAGTCCTGCACAGTTTGAATTTTGTTAACATAGTCGCAAAGAGGCCTGAAACATTCTGAAAACAACTGACAGAAAGAAGAAGCCAAGCCAAGATTCTCTCACAGGTATCTGCCTCGCTGTCGGACATGAATTCCAGCATTTCTCCAGAGCGGAACCCTCCATTACATGTCTGTCTGCTCGCTAGAGCTTTCAGGAGAACAGCAAATGTAAACAGGGTGTCTCAAAGCAATTTCAAAGTTTTTGGAGGCAAGAAGGTAAAAAGCTAAAGGAATCTTTGGACAGGAAAGATGTGGTTGGACAGCATGCAGGGGTTATCAGATGGTTAATGGACGTCCAGCCCTGCCAAAGTTTATCCTCATGAGTTCCACACAGCAGCCAACAGACTCAGACTGGCAGCTGGAGGAGCATCACAGAAACAGATTTCAGTTATAAATGAATGATGAGAAGCCGACCTCACATGATCCGGACCAGGTCTTATTAGCAGCTGTGATTAACTGAAGGAAGGAGAAAACTAGTTGTAAAAAGGACTAGTTGTTGGGTTATCTTAGGAAAGCCGTGTGTAATGAACTTGACAGTTGCTAAAGCATCTACAACATTTAAAAAACTGCCACTGAACATACTAACTCTAAAAACCTCATTTCTGACCCATCTATGTTGAACAGATGATGCTCCAGTGCAAGTCAAAGCCTGAGGCTCTGTAAAGCCGCCACAGGAAGAAGGAAATGGCATCCGCATGCCGCCCTCCTCTCTCATGTACCTCACTTCCTGTGATGAGAACAGTGGTCCGGAAATCAAGACCAAAGGCAGAAAGACTGAAACTGTGCTACACTGTCTGATAACCATCACAGACCTACAAGACAAAGAAGAAGATTTTAGATGTTTAAAACGATGGTTGGAACAATCTAAACCTACAACTGAAAAAAACGCTGCACACAAGTTATAGACAACATCAGAGCCTGCATAACCTACATTACATACTTATTCTACGAGCACGTGGTCTGTTTTTCAGGGCCATATCAGGGCCAGATAAATACTAGCCGGTTAAAAGGGAAAAAAATTATTAGCTTTGTTTTGTAGCTCGCATGTTTTGTCACGGCTCTAGCAAAACACACTCACTGTGGTACGACAACGACAGCAGAAATTTTGATGAGTCATCGCCGAGCACTGCGCGTTTGTGAGGAGCGCATTAGCATTTGCTCCGGTTGAGCGATGGCTAGCATGAGATGGACCTCCACCTCTGACCCTTCCCCATTTCATGTCAGCGATGTACAGCAATCTGTTACTTGGCAGCGTGCGTTAGCAACACGATGACGGGTTTGATCTGACAATGTTAGCCATGATGATTCACTCAAAAAATGTGTCTTTTTTGTCCTCTTCTGTGACAGGGACACATAACGAAGCTGTAAACACATTGACTGTTGTCCTCTGGGATGGTGAGGCTCTCTGGAAAACGGGAATGTAGATCTTCAGCATGAATGAAGGTCAGTCGAGACCGTCTAAAGGTCATAAAGAGTCATAATCCGACTACACAGTATTTGGGTCATTCTAATAATGTACTGTTAAAGAGTTTGACTTGACTAGCCCGTTACCATCATATTTTCTGCCTTGCAATAAAATACATATAATAATTTTATTATAACATACAAATATTAACAAACAAATTCTGTTTGTTGCAAAACCCCGTTACCTTTTTCGAAGGCATAATTATATTCCAGTCGATTTACCTTAAGACCATACCTTTTAACCTTTTAACAATATTTCTACAATCCTTTCACTCAAGGGAACGACTCTCCTGTAACAGAACGAGGCCTTTATGAGCCACTCAAATCATTCAGTGATTCTGACAGCACACACACACAATCTCACATGCCAATCAAAACATCATTATCATCATTTCTGTTTTTTGGCTGATGTGTGATTCTCTTGCCACAAGGCATCCATTGCTGGTTCAATTATCAGTGAAGCTGCAGAGGTCTGACGATCCGTTTGTGCTGACACATGTACAAATTCTGCCCCAACAGAACATAAGAAACATTTAGGCACAAGACGTGAGAACAGTCAATTCACAGCCAGATGTAATGATCTGTGATGAGCTGTGATGATCTGTGATGATCTGTGATGATCTGTGAGTCTGTAGTCACCTCTGAGTGTCAGTCAGAAACAGACAGAAGCGAAGATCGCAGGCCACACACACAGCGCTGAGAAGCAGAACATGCAGGATCTGATACACAGTCTCCACTGCGCGCTGAAGAGTGAATCTGCTGATGTTCCTCTGACCTGATTTCAGTCATGCAAAACATTCACCCTCTGCTGGATGTGGTTTGTGCTGCACGCTGATGCTTAAGTACAATTAGAAGCCCACAAGGGGAGATGTGTCAATCACCATTCTGCTTTAAACCAGAGAGAACACACAAACATGTTATTTTAATTAGTTATTTTTAACACTAAAATAAACCACACTGAATGTCTGAATGCAGTCACTGTAGAAGTTAAACGAATTGAATATGATTATATTAATAAGGTATATTTCTCTCTATTAAACCAGAACAGGAAGTCAGTTCCGGCTAATGAAGCTTCTAGCTAGAGGAAGAAACACTGATCTGAAATCAGTAATTGATGAACACAGCTGAGAAGCAGCTGCTGCGGAGACATGATTTACTGATGTAATATTCAACATCTGTGATGCACCTCCAGGTTTAATGTCTTAAAGAGTTCCAGTCATCTTACTGTGGACTTACCAGCACACGTCCAGTAAAAACTGAACACTACTCCAGAGTTCTTCCAGTTTTCCCTTCTCTGCTGTTACTGAAAGGTCAAACTTGGTTCTTCCTCCACCAAAATGAATAACACAACACTGTACATGAACGATTGTTTTTCTCTTGTTTTAGTTTGCAACTGCCATCTAATCTTTTTTAAGGTGTTTTCTTTTACCTGCTTATCTGTGACTGAAAGTCTGTGTACTCATTATAAAGCAGCAGTAAATCTTCACAAACTCTGGCAGCTTGCCATGTGCTTCACATACACACTATAAAAGTGAGTCTTAATCTTCGCAGCTGAGCGGTCCGAGTACAAACTCTGAGCACAGAGCGGCCCCTGGGGTTTGTGGGAAAAGAGTGATGTCATCACGGCCTCTGCTGTGGTCCTCTTGAGAGTCAGCTTCTCTTGTTCTAATTAGGGGAGGATGGCTATAATTTACCCAGTCCAAAAACGAGACAGCCATGGGGTGTTTCAGTAACTGCTGTATGACGCACATGCCCTTCTTTTCAAATCTCTGCCTCCGCTATCGGCCTTCATATCAGCGCTAACAGAACAGAACCGTTATCAATGTTCCAGTCTTCCTAAATGGAACATATTCTTGTTCGTAAGACATTGCCAGGAATTAAAAAACAACTTTCTGATTCGGGGGGCACGTATGCGGCTGTGTTTGTTTTTATTTTCCACATTCAGAGACGGGAGACCAATAGCAATCTGGTTTATGCACACTTGAAAAATGTGCTGCAGCTGATGGTGAAACGGAGCAAAACAAGCCACGCTCGTGTCTCATAAATCAGTCAGCGTCTAACACGCGTTCTTGGAACGGCCCGCCACAGCTGACAAGCCAAGCCAAGCGACAACACACTTTCTCGCACACGGATCAGAAACACATCCAAAGCAACTGCAGCGTTGAGTAATCAGATTCAATCCACTGGATGAGATGCAGATCTGAATCTCCACAGCACAGAGATCTTCACAAATCGTGAAGGGAAGAAAACACAAACAAATCTCAGGCTGCATTTACACGGTCACACAATTAAACAAACAGTTCTGGTGCCGTGGGTCTGGCTACAAAGCCAAGTTAGTCAGACACTAAAAACAGCAGCAGACGAGAGCTGCATCCACCACACTGGTCAGCTGCTCTGACCGGCCTCGTCTGTTTGTAAGCAAAGATGAGAGGATTACTTATAGTCCTGTATAAACGTCTCATTACTTACAAAAACCGAATCAGTAACAATATCAACATAAATAATCAGTAACATAAATAATGTGTGTTTGGATAAGCTCAAAATGATACGCTAATACAAACAACAGAGGAAAAAGAAACAGATTTTGTTTCACAATACGACACTGTTTTATCTACAAATCTATAACCACACCCTTCAAATGACTTATTTAGCCATTTAGATCTGTTTAAATCAAAGACCCATAACTTCCTCAAACCTGATGCTATGGTGGAAATCCAAAACTAACAAGACACAGAAAGTCCAGATGAAGGTGTGACAAAAGTGTGATGAGGTGATGAGAAAGAGAGAGAGAGAGAGAGACAGGGTTCTCTAACGGTCTAATGGAGAGAGACAGACCATTAGATTTTAGATATTTCTCATTTCTCCCCAGTTTAAATAAGACCCACATGGACCTGTCAGGCACACAGAACACATGGGAAGGCCGTCCATCAGGGGGAGAGGAAGGGAACAGAGGACTGAGGAAATGGCACTTTCAGATTTAGGTCACACTCTTACCTTCTCTTCAGTCCTGGAGAGAGAGCACGACTGCAGTAATGTCAGGGTAAAAACAACAGTGATGTTTCAGGATGTGAAAGAAGCTCATCTGTAATGAAACTGAATGTGTGTGTGTGTGTGTGTGTGCAGTCTGATGGAAAAATTCATTTCAGCTGCACACGTGAAGTAAACTTTTCATACTTAATCATCAGCAAAAGCCATTCAGGGTTTCTGAAACAAAGACACGCTGACGAAAAGATGGATAATCCCATCATACACACAACTGATCGTATTGTCTGAAACAATTCCATTATTAAAAACCTTCAGTCGACTGACGCTCAGCTCAAAAACACGAGCTGCAAAAGGTCTCTATTTAACCGGTTCTTTTACTATCACATGCGTGTATTGTGATTTCGAATTTCATTCATTAAATATTGATTAACTTCTAACAGTTATGCCGTCACAGTCAGCGTGTGATGATTCTGATCTCACAGCTTTGTAGAAACGTCAGCTGACGCGTTGTCGTGTAAAAGTAACACCAACAATAAGGTGACATTTCACGCTTAAAACTACTATAAACTTATAAACGTACATTGAGAGAATAAGGTTCACATCTGCGGATCTGCATTCCTGTGTACAAAGTGTTTGTACCTCCTGCTTGATGTATTTTTATGATGACCAAATTTTAAACTTGCATGATTTGGTACCTGTCATAACAGATTACAGGCAGGGTGTGCGCGGTTACACACACACACTGGGAATGGTAGCACATATAATATAGTTTCTGTAGAACAAACAAGCCCATTGTAGCTGCTACAGCAGCTGTTGTGTATTAGCGGTAATTAAGCCTGTTATTCAGTGGTATGTTCAACTATAAAAACTCATTTGGATGTCAACCACAGAACCTATGGTGCATTACACGTTTGACTGATATTCTTGAGATGTTGATTTCTCGTTAGTAGTTATGATGTTACACGATGAAATAAATGCTGTTCGTATCACTGCTGTTCATTAAAAACCCTGAACGTAGTGTGTGACAGTGAGCAGAAATGACCGAATGATTTGTTTTATGGAGTCAACAGTACACACTAAAGTGTGCAGTTCTCAGATGTCCACTGCAGTCTGTTGAAACGGCAGCTGCATTCATCTGACGCTGGGCCGAGGGCCCTGGCAGACGGCCCCTGTGCCAATGCCTGCAGATCTGCCCCAATAAAATGACTCCCAGATGCCCCTGGCCTCCTCATTCCTAATAAACGAGAGTCCTGTGTGACACACAGAAGGTTTACACGGGCTGAAACCAGCATAAGCTACAATCCCGCCAGCAACAGACTCCACACACACTGAATCAACCTCAAAACACACCAGTTTTCAGAAGTTTCAGCTTTACTGCAAACACAGAAGTATCATCTATGTTGTTATATGATCTAAGAAGCACCATCATTATTGATCTAAATGTTCTTATGTGCATTAGCCTAAACGCTAGTATTAGCTTTAGCACCATCACATTGAGATGTCTGTATTGTCCTCAGCTTGTGTGTAGCTTGAGCACACAGTAAACGACAGCTTTCCCCTGCCGGCAGCAGCGTGCACACAGCAAAACACTCCATTTAAACCGTCAAACTAAAGAAAAAAAATAAACACGCAAGACCTAAAACAACGCAAACATGATCTGCGGAAGCATTTACACCATCCAAAACTATTTCCCCATCACATTCTGTACAACTACATCTTCTGTCAGCATTTTACATCTATCTACAGTACAGTAACATTTTGCAGTACAAAAATATATTACAAATCTCCTGGAATATTTACATGGGCACTTTATGACAAAGAAAATAATCACGACTTTAAGAGCTTGTCTGGAGAGTTCAGGATGCAGGGAGAGAATTGTCAGTGATACACAACACATCTGAAAACAAACAGTCCAGCACCGACAGAGTTCACAATTCTGTGCCTTTCCTTCTCTTCAGCGGATAAAAACACATGAAAAATTCACTGCAAGCTTTGGCAGACCGTGAGCATTAAAAAGAAAAAGTGAAATAGGGAAAAAAAATCTTTCTCCTGTCTCAAAAGATCTGTGCGTCCGCTTGGGTTTGTGTACGTCAGCGGGCGCTGACAGAAGCGGCCCTCCCCTCCCCGTCTTTAGAAAAACATCCTGAAAACAAGCAGATCCTGCTTTAGTACAGCGCACACACACACACACACACACACACACACAGAAAGAACAGCTCCAGTAAAGATGACATTCCCAGTTCAAATTTTGTACCAAAAACACAGTGATGCATAAACACGGACGACGTGTGTGAGACCTGAGATGACCCGGGCATCTGTCTGTGCTCCTGTACTTAAAGTTTGGCTTTTATGCTCTTATTAATGTGCACGAATACGAACACGTTTCCCCCTGCAAACATTCATTTTGACTAACGTTCTGAGAGCGTTTCCACTTCAATGAAAGGTCAAATCAACAGCCTGGAACAACAAACTCCTAATAGAGTCGAATAAACACAGAAAATGATTGATTATGAACAATTAACAGTGGCAATATCACACAACAATGTCCTGGACTAGTCATGTACAGCTGTGGGAAAAGGTCAAAGGTGAGTTTCCAGTAATGGTGACCCTGGCGGGCGGTACCATCATCTTTGATTAATTAACATCTTCTTTTGGATCAAATGTTTCGGATCTCCCACCCACATCCCCCCCGAATTCTGCGGAACACATCACTCTCTCAGAAGACTGGAAACAGCCGTCGGCTGAGGGGACACTGGCTCCATCTGCTGGAGGAATTCATAGCAAGTCTTCAGTAGGCAGAGCGGGATGGAAAAGCTCTCCTCCCTGTTGAGAACTTCAGAACAGCCCGTGGTGAGCTGACAAGTGGCAGTGGAGAACCGCCCCTTCATTTAGAACATACAGATTCTACACTGAGCTGAGAATGAAGTGGGCTGGAGCATCACCTGTAGATGTTGGGGTCCAACAGCACAGCTGTGTCCCGCGGAAGCTGTGACAGATGCACCACTTTGGTCTTCAGCTGTGGACGGTCACCCTCACTGACCCAAGAGTCTGGAAGTCTGGGCACATCCAAAAAACAGAGAAGTTTCATTTGTTGTATTTTCAAAAACAACACGCTAGCTTTTAAAATGGAGCAGTACGTCATATTTATACTCTGCACTGTGTGTATAAACACACACACACACACACACACACACACACACACACACACTTGTATATAAACACAGTGCACGTTCCCACACACACTTGAAGACTCATTCCACCATGTCCTCCCAAATCCCCCAACACACATTCCACACTGAGATGATTAAAATAAAGGTTTTCTTTTCTCCTCTGACGTTGCTCCATGGAGGAGATTTGTTTGGCTCTGGCTTGTTTTGGTGACCAGTAATTCATTTTAAATGTGTTCTCCAGAGAAACTTCTGCAGTTATTACTAAACTGACAAACATTCATCAGACTGATGCCCGTCTCAAAACAGCAGCTCAGTGCATCAGTGAACACACACGCACAACACACACGCACAGCCGCACAACACACACGCACAGCCGCACAGCCGCACACGCACAGCCGCACAACACAGACGCACAACACACAGACGCACAACACACAGACGCACAACACACACGCACAGACGCACACCACACGCACAGACGCACACCACACGCACAGACGCACACCACACGCACAGACGCACACCACACGCACAGACACATTTTACTACATAAACACTTGAATGAGAGCTGAGGTTGATTTAACACAGTTTAAACTGCACATTAACAAGTACAGGGTCAGAATTTAATCCAACACTGTCAAACAGAGAGACATTCTCAGTTAACTGCATTTACTCTACAGAGTGAACCGAAAATGGTCAAATTATGAAATTTCCCACCTCTCTGCACCTCTCTGCACCTCTCTGCACCTCTCTGCACCTCTCTGCACCTCTCTGCACCTCTCTGCACTTCTCTGCACTTCTCTGCACTTCTCTGCACTTCTCTGCACTTCTCTGCACTTCTCGTGGGCGGCTTTCCACGAGGCCAGTGGGTTTCTCCATTACATCTGATGCTAACATACACATGTACCACTGTGAGGCCATCAGCTGTACAGCTCATCTGCATCTCTCTGCACCGCAATAAACAAATGCTTTTCTACAGTCAACTGCATGTGAACAACAGGGCTGCGAAGTGGGTGGAGCTTCTTGCAGGTACTCACATGTCCTCTGGCGACCAATGAAGCAGCACCTTCACCTTCCCAGAATCCTCCTTTCTCCTGGCAATCACCTGCTCGAATACACACAACAAGAACCACATCAGATCTCTCGTTTGTGCCTCAAGAACTTCACACTCAGTTTCTGAAACAGTGACGCCTGCCTTTTTGATCCACAATTCCATGCGAGACTCACTGAAGTGTTTGTAAAAGAAAGTGATGCGTGTTTGTGTTGCTGGAGCTGTGAATGGATTGTAGTGGTGTAGAGGCAGAGAGCTTGTTAATGTTTTAATTAAAGACACTGCAGAACAACAACAGAGACAGCCAGTGTTTTTGATGTTAACAAACACTTATGTCCAGTGTATGTACTGCCCTCTGCTGTGAGGGAGGAGAACTGCAGGGACTCACCGTGCTGTGGAACACAACACTGTGTCCTTTGCCCTGACTCTCAATGTGGGTAGCAAGATTGAGGCAGATGGCGCGATGGCGGATGGCGTCCATGGTCTGAGCGTCAAAGAAATCATGAGGCCGCGCTGGGTAGAGAGACAGACTGCAGTCAGACAGCACCACACACTTTTTTTGGCTTTTATATAAACACTCTAAACAAACTGAGACCACGCATGGAAACGTTCATAGTCCGCTTCGCCTTTGAGGAGTCTGAGTTTGGTTTTCACACAATGTAATTGCACGGGTTTGGCTCTGTAAAAGAGACCTCAAGTGTAAAAAACACCTTGATACGTACGCAAGGAGCGTCTGCGTTTAAACTTGAGTTTTCTCCGTTTGTTGATGCCGGCTTTAGAGGGCGATTCTTCCTTCACTTTGGCTTGACTGGAGAGTTTGGAGGAATTCTGGGAGCTGAAGTGTGTGGGGACGTGGCGCGCTAGCCCCCCCTGTGAGGCGAAGGTGGCGTTGCAGCCGCCCACCACACACTGTGCAGAAAGAGACAATGTTTTCATTGTGCCAACATGACGAACTATTACAAACATACACACTTCAGTATGCAGCAGAATTACACAGGAATAAATGACTGCACTTTACAACAATTAGGCACATTTTTCTGTCACACAAAATTCTCATTACTGTGATGTGGGAATATTTTCTTTATGCCAAAAGTTTGTCTTGACTAGAAAGTGTGCGCGTGTCTAACCTTGAAGGGTTTGTCCCCGCTGTGGGACAGCATGTGTCTCTGTAACCAGCTCTGACTGGTGGATGGTGTGTTGTACACCTTACAGCCCTTCCAGAGACACACAAACACCTGCAGGAGACACAAACAACAGAATGAAACCCACACAGCAGCTGCAACAACACTGCAGTCACACACACGTCTGAACATCACTGCATCAGATCAACAGATCCCGGCAGAACCTTTCCAGTTTCAGTCTGATCAGTGTGTCTACTGCTGAATCACTTTAAACCTGACAGGACTCTTATAAGTGAATGTTTCTGCTTTGAAACATGTGTTTGTTCTGCTGTCTTCACACACACACACACACACACACAGACTGACCCCCCCGCGCTGGCCGTCGACGTGGACCCCGCGGATGTGTTCTGCCAGGTCTGGGCTGGTGTTGAACAGCATGTGACACTGATCCCAGCAGCAGGGGTAAGATGAGCCCTTAACAGAAGAGGAAGACGCCCCTGCGTGACCGTTCATCATGGCTGGAGTGGAACGACCGCTGGACGCGATGCTCTCCATGTCCATCAGAGTGCTGCTGATACTGAAACACACACACACACACACACACATACACTTAAACATAGAAACCAGAGAAACCAGTTCTGAGTCAGACTATAATCTGAACACATAGTGTGTATTACAGTGACCGTTCATTCCACTGACTGCATTGTGTAAACGCATCTCAATGTACCAGCTGCTCAGAGGGGCTGGAAATAAGGTCTTGCTGATGTCATCCAACAGCAGTGACATCAGAGGTGAAGCAAATTATGTACATGCTGATTATACATGTCTCAATTAGACATCACCACAAGTAATACAGGGTCAATTTCAAAGTTTGTATTGTGTTTAAAGATATTTGTCAAAATATCTGTATTTAGGAGAGAAAATGGTACAAATGAACCAAATCAAACTGAAGCATTACTTGAGTGTCATCACCAAAACGGAAACTTGACCATTTTGCATCAATCTTGCAATCAGTTTGAAAGCGTGTAATGCAAAGCTCATGTTAACAACCGCGAGTCCATCTGAAGAGAAACTGAAGCCGATGTCGAGGATCCACACAGAGCAGAAACACAGCAGTCGAACTCAGCGCGACTGACCAGCCCCCGAGGGCAGAGGAGGGGGGTTTCCATCTGTTGGGTCTTTCAGACTTCACTGCCCACAACTGACGCTAAATCCCAGCATGTGTGGAGCAAAGGATTCTGGGTAATCACACAAACTTTAACTGCTAGACAGACTTATGAAGTGTTGACAGCCATAAAACCTGCACAGGTCTGAAAAAGTGTGTGGTGCCTGACTGTGCTAACTTACCATTATGTTGCCAAGGTGATGCTATGGAGTTGCAAGGGAGTTCAACAGCCCACATTAATGTGTTCTACCCAGACTCACACACAAACACATACACATACAAACACACTTGGTGATTGGTGTGGCAAAACTCTGGTCTCCACCCCTGGGCTGACCTGACACATTGTATTCATTGTGAATCGTCTCTATAGAGACTTCACATTTGCTGTGAGTCAGGCTGTCAGCCGGCTCTCAAACACACGGGACAAATGACTAACCCCTCCTCTCTGACTCATATCAGAGCTGTAGTCACTTATCACAGTCCTACAACAACATTATGACCATGCCATAAAATACAGCACAACCTCACCTACAACACTGATGAGTGTCATGACAGCAAAAGTGTTCAAACTGAACCGAAACGAAGCTTTTCATTTAATCAGACCGGTAAATAAACTGACCAGTCCAGCTTCTCAAAGACACCATCTAATTCCTTAAACGTGGAAGATCTTTCGTGGCTTTACTACAGCTCAGTGGTTAGAGCATGTCGTTAACAACGCCGAGGTCATGGGTTCGATCCCAGGGATTGCACATACTTAGAAACAATGTGTAGTATAATTAAATGTAAATCTGACTTCAGTTGTTTTAGTCATCAGCCCATCACACAAGAGTTTGAGAGGGACAGAGTTTCAATGACAAACCACAAACTCCTGCATCTTAAACAGGAAACATTATCATCATAAAACATGAAAATACACAATACTGTGATATACCTCACTGAAAATATGTAAATGTTTGGGGTTTAATAGTCATTTATGTAAATACAGTGAACAGAGGGTGCTGAATGTCACAATGTCACATGTGTTTCTGCAACATTTACACTGTAACAGCATTATGTTACACAGTATCTCTGCTTGTTACAGTGTAAAACACATTGAACTCGCCACATTGTTTTCAGATGATGTTAAGCAGCTGCTCGTGTGTGTGTGTGTGTGTGTGTGTGTGTGTGTGTGTGTGTGTGTGTGTGTGGGACACGCACCTGTCCTCGGAGTCCATGCGGCTGAGCGGCTCTCCATCAGAGGAGGAACTCAGCTCCAAACTCGCCCGTCTCTTCAATCCTCCTCCTCCTCCTCCTTCTCCTCCTCCACCGGCGCTTTTCTCCACCGGGGAGGACGCGCTCTCCTCCTCTCTTTGTTCTCTCTTCAGCGGCTCCCCCGTCCCGTCCACGCTACCGGGGCTCTTCTGCTGCTCCTTCTCCGGTTCCGTTTCGGTTTCACCGTCTCCGCCCGCCCTCGTGTCTCCGTCAGGGCTTTGTTCCGTGGATTCGCCTCCGTTGGACTTCTCGTCCGTCTCCGCTCCGTCCGCTTCTCCGTTCGCGTCCATCTTTACGGCCGGTTCCTGCTCGTCGGCGGCGCGCAGGCCCGAATCTCCCCCGTCGTTGTTTTGTTCGTTCGGGGTCGGCGACTCTTGCTCTGCACTGTCTGAAGTCGTCGAGGCCATCTGGTTCGGCTCCTGTGCGTGCGGTGTGGCCGGGTTCAAGGGACGGGAAAACGGACGGAAACCAGAAGACTTTCACCGATCGGACGGATCGTGGAAGTGCTGGAGGTCTGATCGGGGACGCGCGGGGCGGAGCCAGCGTGACGTCAGCGCTTATTATGACGGTCTCCACGTGCTCGCAGTACTTCATACAGAGACGATTTATAAAAGTATACAAATTAAAACGTGAAAACACAGAAAATAAGCGTGTAACTTTTGCTTCTGAAGGTATCGATCTGTCACGTCGCGTTTATATGCATTTACTTTTTTTATTTAATAGGAAAAATTACTGTGCTCTTTGGATGGGCCAGGAAACAATATAAAACAATACTCATCAAAACACTTTGAGTGTATGTGGTACAATATAAAAGATGAGTTAAACATGTACAGTTTAATCAAGATGTCTTTGAAAGAGAAGTTGGATTTATATTTATTAATTAAATAACTGTTTATTAGATTTATTAACGTATTGATACGTTTATTATTATTATTTTTATTATTATATAAGAAATATATTATTTAAAACAGGAATCCAGAGCAGTTGTAGTTTGAGGGTGTGAATTTGTGTAAAAAATCATTGTACGAATATGAAAGCAAGATTTGTTTTTTAAAATGAAAACGAGTCTTTGCATAATTAAGCATGTATTACAGGAATTGGGAGTGTGTTCATTTGTTATTCAGCAGGATCAACTGCGTCACAGGTTGAAACGCATCTTGTGTGCAGGTGAATCCGCTCTCAACTAAAGCTTTTCTCCTGTTTCTCACGTGGGGAGTTTCCAAACTCACACTCAGTGGTGTTGCATGAGCACATGAATCTCAATGAAAGGTCAAAACTGAGTCAAACTCAAAACTGAGTCAAACTCTTCTGCTTCTTCAAATGACCTGACGAGAAAACAACGCTAGAGGGCGTCCGTTTCCTCTCTAAACACAATCCCGCCCTAATGTTACACGCGAAATAAAATGAGCACAGGGGTTTGCATGTTTTTTGTACCAATTAATTTCATATTGTGAAACACTGAGGACGATCTGATTCATTTATGAAAAATTACTCAGAGAGCAGCAGAAACATCATACAGAGTAATACCGCATCAAACCAGCAGATGGTGCTAAAACACTTCCACGTCCAATCTGGCATTATGAAGACGATCTGTGTATAATACTATTAAAACTCTCATTAAGAGAAAAATCAAATGGCTGAAAGTTCTGCAGGATAATTTTCTGTCAGTGGAGGATTGTTGAGGACTGAAGTTTGACAGTTCTTAGTATCTTTCATACACATCGGCTGATGGAAGAAGATAATTAGATGCGTTATTTACTCAGGGTCATGTCTGAGTTTTTAATTTAGTTGGAATATTCCCTCTTTGTGTATGATATAATTAAATACATTTATAATTGCTTTCTTTGTCAAATTTAAGGTGAAGATATATATAGAGAGAGAGAGAGAGAATATAGATCTATCTGTATGAGTATAACCCTTCTTTCACTGTTGAAATCACTGCTGTTGTGCATTTGATTAAAATGAACCTAACCAACATTTCTCTTGTGGGCTCGTCTTTCACACAGTAGTGGAGGAAACGGTTTAATCCTTTAATCTGAATCGCAGGAAACAGATCATTTCAGGAATAAACAGGAACCAGATCAGTTTGAAGACAAGCACATGTTGTGGGAGCACCAGGAGTCAGTCAAAGAAATGTTTATATGTAAGAACATCAACATTTATTTCACATGATATAAAACAGATGAAATATGAACATTTGCATATTGACTCTGGATACATAAACCTCTGATGGTCTCTGCTCTGCTCAGTGTAATGATGTACATTATATACATAATGAATTTTACAGTTTATACAACAAAGATAAACACCAGACCCTGCTTATTGCTGTTTTTAAACTTCTAATGTGCTATTGTCCTCCGCTTAGAAAAGCGTTTAAGCGCAAACTAAAGCAAATCTTTGTAATACTCTTCTTTAAAACAGTAATACTCTGTACTCATCTCTCTATTTAAATATATCTCAGGCATAGAAAAATAAAACATAAGCTGGAACATTCATGAGTGTGTCGGAAACAGTGTGGAGGTTATCGCAGACTGTATCATACAGATCATGTACAAGTCCGTCCGTCTGCTGCAGTTCTGTGGCACCTTATTGAAATATTAAGTTGTATATCGTTTATACAAACAAACAGTTTGATATCAACCGAGTAAAAAAGAATGAATGAGTTACAGTGCAAAAGATTTAAGTACTGATAAAAGGCATCGACCAACGCGGTAAAACTGCGAGCCATCGATTAAAATTCATATAAAACAAGCGAGCGATGAACACATCTCTTGATTATTTTAATAAAACAAGTGTGTGTGTGTGTGTGTGTGTGTGTGTGTGTGTGTCAGTGTGTGTGTTTTAATGAATCCTCAAACGCCCTCATTCACACTAAACTCTAACAGAATAAAACTCTGTCAAATACACGTCATTCAAATCAAACAATCATAACAGGAATATAAATAATGATCATTAGAGTTGTGTCATTTGTTCGTGGGTTTCTTCATGGTGGCTGGCAGATCGAGTGGAGGTTGAACTGAGGCCTGAACATCATCGTGTCTGTATTGGTCAGCTTCACCTCTGCTGTGATGTCACACCTCGCTCTACTGATGACAGTGAAGAGCTGCTGGAGGAGAAACATGTTATTGGACTGTTCACATCAGTGACATCAGTACAGTGACATCAGTACAGTGACATCAGTACAGTGACATCAGTACAGAGGGTTATGCATGTTTTGTAATACGTATAACATCATCAAAAATGCTTTTTTATTTCAACTCAAAATATGTTGCGCATGTTGCGAGTGTAACATCCTTTGCAATTTCGCTACGTTACATCTAACGTTTATGTGACAAACATACAAAACACCTTCACGGGGACTCATACCTGATACCCCAGGACCAAATCAAACATCTCAACACATAAAAGAGGAGAAGCAGTGGAGTGTGTGCTTGTATCTGTACATGAGCATGAAATCTCTTACTCTTCCATCTCTCCTCTCACACACACATGAAGTGCGACCCATCCGTCAGCTGAGGGGGGGAGGGTGGGGCCGGGGGAGAGGAGGAGGAGCTTGGAGATTGAGGCGGAGTTGACAGACTGTTTACTGCAAGACACACACAGCACATCACACAGACACACAGCACAAACAAACAAACAAACAAACAAACAAGCGGTTAATCACACACAGAGGGACATACAGCTGAAATAAACACGTGTTAAAACTGGCTCAGACAGTAAATAATAAGAGATAATGTTCAGTCAGGTCATTATCACAAAATAAACCCAACAGGGTGAGAAATCATCCTGCATCACACTGTAGAGGTTTATTCAGTGATAATGACTGAACACAGTGTAACAAATCAATCAGCTGGACATCAAATTCAGCTTTAGTGTGTGTGACGAGAATATGAGTACAGCTGTACAGCTGATGTTTCAGGAAGAAACGCACAAAACACACACACACACACACACACACTGGACTGTGACGAGGTCTCAAGGCTGCTCACCTGACATCATTGTGCTGTGTTTGCTATTGGTCAGCTCATACAACACATCCTGCTCCTGATTGAAGGGCTTCTCATCTTCCTCCTCCTCTTCATCTTCTACTGTGCCCACACGTACCATCACTGCTGTCTGTAAGCTGTGCGGTGGACGCTTGTGTTAGGAAACTAAACACACACACACACACAAACACACACTGATGGTGTATACAGTCGGTACCTGTTGTGAGTGGTCAGAGGTCTGCTGTGCTCTGCTGGGGTGAGATGTTTAGATGCTTTCTCCTCGTTCAGCACAGCTTTGGGACTTACAATCTTAAAGAAACTCTCTTTAATAGAGTCAGATCGAAACACTTCTGGTTTCTTCTGCACAGAGAGAGGAGAGGTTTAAAGGTCAGAACTAAACTACACTGCTGGAGGTGCTCAGGGGTGTATTTATGTTTTGTGTGTGTTTGTACCTTGATCTCTGGTTTGATCTTCCTGGGTTCTGTGTCTTTAGTGTTTTTGCAGTTCTCTTCAGTATTAGCAGGTTTGGTTGGCGGTTCTAGGTCTGTTGGCAATGAGCCTCTGTGGTCGTCAGGTTCATCTGGAGACACTGATGGGCTCTTCTTACGCATCTGAAAGAAGAAACATCATTAAAAACTGCCGAACACACAGAGGCCCCCATAAACCACAGCAGATTCTCACAGACACTTATGTCTGAAGTCTGGCAGGAAAGCAGTCAGCCGCAAACAGCAGAGCAGAGCTGCAGACGTCCACTGACTCATTACTCACTGTAGCTTTGAATTACAGCCGCTGTCTGAAGCAGCTCTAATGACAGAGCGGATTTAAAGAATGAAAGCCCTGTGGGGCAGCAATGCATGATGGGAAAGTACAGAACTGAGGCCTCAGAAACTCCAGTCAGCTTTACAGCTTTCTGTACTGACTCTTGTATATATAAACCACAGCACAACATGTCCAATCCAAACACTGTTCTGTCACCACTGTTTTACGACAAAACAACAGCCAACAGCCATCAGAAGAAGTTTGATGTTTAATATATAGCTGTGGAAAGTGTGATGTTGGACCAATAGGAATTCATGGTGGGTGGGTCTACATCCTACAGAAAGCTTCAGCTGTAGTGTTTGAGCTGCTGGGTTGTTCTGGTACCTGCAGGGTGTAGTAAGGATTGTCTTTAGTGAAGGACAGGCTGCGACACAGCGAGCCATCCTGTCTCCTCCGCTCGCGCGGCGTCCCCTGCTGGTGACGTCTGATTCGTTCCATCTGCTCTTCGACGCTCATGCGAGTCCGTCCGACCTCTACAGCGCTGCTCATCTGATCCACTGCGCTGCGAGGCCGGTCCTGCTGCTGCGACTGAACACGCATTTATTATACATTAAAACAAACATTAAAACAAACATGCGCTTTCAACTTGATGCACTTGATGCACACTGTATGTTTAAAATGGGAAACATCATACTATTTCTGAAAGAAAGATATGGAAGACCATATCTCACAATGCAATACTCTCTAGTGAAGCAATACAAATCAACAGTGAACCTCTTTATCTTGATCTGAATTGTTGTTTATTTAAAAGATAATAATCTGACAGCACACACTACATTAAATGTGTAATATTATATTAGCATTCCATTCCAAACAGAACTGCTGTCAGTGACTAATACAGCCGTGTACATACTGGTCTGGGATCAGGTTTCTTGCTCTTCCTCAAGGTTACATAAGAGGCGATAGTGGAAGATTCAGGTGTGGGGGATTTAGTTCGCGCACTGATCACTCCCACAGGGTAAACTATACCTGACAACAGACAGACAGACAGACAGACAGACAGCTGAGTGAACAGCAGGGCGGGTGTGTGAGTCTGTTCAGGTGTGATGGTGTCTCTTGTACCTCTGGTTATGCTGGGCGGCTCTTTCTCTGTGCTCTGTTCAGATTTATCTTCTCCGTTACTCTCATCCACCTCTGCAACTGTAGTGAGCTCTGGCTCACTTTTATACAGTCTGTAATCTGCACCCTACACAGCAGAAATGTACAGTATTTACAGTACACACACACACTCACTCACTGAAACACACTGGAATTATATTTCCGACAATGTGAGGAAACATGATCATGAATTAAATGTCAAAACGGGAATGAAAATGAGGAAAACAATGTTAGACGATTGTAAGCCACATAAACTGAGGTAAAAATACCCTGTTTGCTTTATATACGATGCATCAGTACATGTGCAATAAAGATAAACACAGGATGAAAACCAAGAGGGCAAAAGCACATGGAATGAAGCAGTGGTCCATCAGTCCAGGTTTCTCATTGGTCCAAATAATGCAGAACTATAACGCAAATGAAACTCTGGGATATTATGAGTTTAATGTAGTTTAGGGTTTATAAAGCAATGGGCAAATGATTATGATCAGGGGTTCTGATGACGGGGTGATTTAGGTGGTGGGGGGGTGATGGGGTGGGGTGGGGTCACAGCTGGTCTTACGCTGTGGGCACCGTTGCGCTGGGCGTTCTTGCGGTCCTCGGGCCTGTGAGGGGTGGTACGGGGCGTGTGGGGCTGCCCGGGGCCGGTGGGGGGCAGAGGCGGGCGGTCTCCCCCCTCATATATGTACGGCAGAGGAGGCCGTGGGGGTATGAGGTCTGACTCCTACAGATCGCACACAACAGCACAGTGAAGGCAGTTGCCACGGGCAAGAACCAACCCGAAGGAGCTTAATAAATCACATGACGTGATGTCTAGGTACAGTAAATGTTTTGTGGAGCTAAAAATGTTTGTGTGTGTGTGTGTGTGTTTTCACTCACTTCACTTTTATGCAGGTTTGAAAGAGGATTTGCACCAGGAAAACCTACAAATAACAGAGAAATACAGAGAAAAAGTATCTTAGAAATGTGAATTATTTCTGTTTAAAAGAGTTTATTATAAATGAAAACTGTGGGCATGAACACAGATGTTTGTACAGGATTATTAGTGATTACAGCTGCTGTACAGTATCTTAAAAATTACATCCATCTTATGATGTTCAATGTGTATCTCATTATTTCTCTGTGTTTTTGCTCTGAAATGATTGTTTTGCTTCAAAGAATCTAAGAATCATAATTGTAGCTAAACAGTCATTGCAGCCAAATACACTACTGAAATGTTTGTGTATGTGTGTGTGTGGGTTTTCTCACTTGGTTCTGAGGTTCTCTTGGGTTTGTTCTTGCTCAGTGCCTCCATCACATCCTGGATTCTCCAGAGTTCTTTCTGAATCTGAACGTGCTTCTGACTGGGAGGCTCCGTCTGAACACACACACACACACACTCATAAACACCTGAAGTCTGTGTGTGGAATTATCACTGGAAAACTCTCTCAGCAGTACACAGTGTGTACATCAGTCATGTGAATTGTTTATAGCTGCATACTGTGTCACACACTACAGCAGCATGCAGTGTGTGTGCAGTAAATCGAGCAGGTTTTTTGGATGGTGTCACCTGAGGGCTCCCGAGGGCCTCCAGCTGCTCCAGCAGGTCACTCTTAGCCAGAGTGACGTCTGCCTGCAGCCGCTCCAACTCTCTGCAGCTGCGCTCCAGTTCCTGCCAACAGCAAAGAGTTATGTGTTACATCAGTCACTGTGTGTGTGTGTGTGTGTGTGTGTGCATGCGTGCGCGCATGAGGGAGACGTACGGCTGTGACGCGTGACACCTCTCTGCAGGTGCTCAGCAGGCCGCTCTGCAGCACGTCTCTCTGTTGCACAACGCTTTGAATGGCCGCTGGATTATCTGCGCTCATCTCGATCTCCTGACTGGCAGATAGTAACGCAGTTTCCAGCGTGTGCTGTAACCAAAAGGCATGCATAAATGCATCAGTGATTGCAATGCGCTCGACTCAAAACATGTCTAACACACACACACACTGCAACACACACACACACACTCAAACATAGACAATTACACACACACACACACACACACACACCTTTTCTCTGTGCAGCTGCTGTAGTTTTTCTTCTTGAGTTCTCACTACTTTGTCCTGTTCACAAAGTCGACTTAACTTTGCCTGAAACAGAATTCAGATCAGACACAGCAACACAACTGTTTAAAACACTGTCCAGTAACAGCTGATGACACAAAACACAGACTAATGAAGATAATCATTACCAGTAACTTCAGCTGATGCTTCGAGTGCTCATGAAAACGCTTTAATCTCATTCATAATGTTGCTGCTTCTTTATAACATTTTCATTCACTTCTGATCTGTTCCTCTGTTCTGGTGTTAATGTCGTTTGATGATACATGCTAATGCTGTGGGCTAATATCAGTGTACTGTAGTGAGTGTGTGTGTGTGTGTGTGTGTGTGTGTAAGAATTAAAGATACTTACATCTGTATCTGGTTCTTCTGGTCTGCAGGAGTTTTCTCTGAAGTCTTCTGGACTCATCTGCTGCAATAACAGGAAATTACATGTACACACTGTATTAACTGTACAGTGATATATGCAGAGATACAGTGTGTTTATATGTACACACGTTCTTAATAAGAAGCGATGAATCAGACAACATGAATCAGATCGAGCTTTTCAAACACAGCTGATAATTGACTTTCATTACATTATTAAACACATAATTAAACACTGGCTGTCACATGAGGCTAAAAGCTGTTTGTTAATGACATTGATTATGGAAGAATAAACTTGAATTGTATCTGAACTTCTGTAATGCTTTTATATAAACACATTTACAATTACACTGAATACAAACTGAATGGTGCCAAAAATCACAGTAAACATGCAAACTCCATCCAAACAGTCTGGAGAAAGCACATGAGATCTGATCTGGTCTGATGGAGATGATGAGCCTCACTCTCTCTCTCACACACACACACACACACACACACACACACTCAATCAGTAGTTTTGAGTCTGGTGAGTTTATGAAAGTTAGTAAACTATCTCATCATGGATCTGAAGGTGCTTCAACATCATCTGCTGCCGTTCTCTACAGATGCTCTGAGTGAGGAGGGTGACGGGGGGTCAGCAGCAGAACGCGGTAATTACCGTCCCTCTCGCTTCAGTTAGCATGACTAATGAAAAGCCAAGACTAAAACTGAGAGACCTCACGCCTTCATCTGCAGCCCGGCAGAGAGACAGACAGAGAGAGAGAGAGAGAGAGGCAGAGAGAGACAGACAGAGAGAGACAGAGAGAGACAG